>VXBI01009426.1:230710-370172 GCA_013397375.1 Toxostoma redivivum
AGAAAGAAAGAAAGAAAGGAGGGAGAGAGCGAGGAGGAGGCAGGGAGGGCAGAAACGCAGAGTGCCGCTTCCCGCTTCTCCTCGCCAGGTTGCTCGAGGATTCTCCAGGCGAACAGGCAGCCGCGCCCGCACTCAGGGTACGGGGAAAGGCCAGCCCGGGGGCACCGGGTCGGCACCGGGCTAGGGCAGGGGCAGGGCCCGGGCCAGCCCGGCGCTATCCCCCGATCTCTGCGGGAAACAGGCTCCTTTGTTCAGCGGGAGCTGCCGAGCGCTGCCCCAAGTCCCGCGCTGCCCGAAGTGCTGCCAACTGGGGCCAACTTGAGTGAGTCTTCACCCTCCCTCCTCCTGACGAGGCTCTGGCCGCAGCCCCTGGAGCGGACGGGGAGAAGGAGAAGGAGGTGGAGAAAAAGGGGGGAAGAGAGGGTGGGGGGTAGGAGCCAGCTGCTGAAAGGCGGAGGAAGGGATAGGTGATTCTCGCTCCTTTTTTCCAGATCTTCTGAGGAGGGGATTGTTGTAATTAATCAAATCCAGGAAGGATTTTTTTTTTTTTAAAGCGGCTCCCAAGAGCTCCCCCAGCTGCACTGCACCGCCCCAACCAGCCTGAAGGGAGAAACAACCGAGGAGCAGGGAGACCACGCACCCTCGCTGCGCCTGCAGCTCAGCCCGGCTCTGCTCGCCTCCTCCCCAGCCTGCCAGGTCCTTCGCACTTCAAAACTTTCCCTGATGTTGTGTGCCAGCCTCGTGTGGGTGCTTCGCCTCCGTGCTTGCCTGCTCCGCCCGCCTCGCAGAGGATTTGCAGCTGTACAGGGGCCCGTGTCTCTCTCCCTCGACGGCTGCCGAAGCTCCTAGTGGGAACTAATGGGCTGCAACTGGAAGGTAGCCGACAATGAGGGACAAGAAGATGGACAAAGTTGAGCTACTCCTGCCAGACGCCAGCTGGAAACCGCCTGGGAGGTCTCTACCCCACTGCTTTTTCCTGAAGCGCCAGAATCTCCTGCAAAAGTTGCCGGGAACGTCACTGCTCCGCAGCCGGCCCCCGGGGCGCTCCGCTCCGCCGCCCCCCGACGGGGCGTCCGGGGCTCCCCGCGCCCGCCAGCGGGGCTGCCCCGAGGGCGCCTCGCACCTCCCTGCCTGCCGGCTCTGCCAGCCGCGCCTTGTTTTCTGCTCTATTGGCTTTCCAGGTTTTCTCCGTACCCTCTTCACCATTTCATTCTCCTTCGTTTAAAAAAAAAAAAAAAAAAAAAAAAAAAAAAAAAAAAAAAAAAACCCGAGCCAATTAAAGCGGGCGTGCTGGGGAGAGCCCTGCCTCCTGCCCAATTCTGCGAACCTCCCCACGCCTTTCCCGGCCCAATTATAGACAAGACCGCGGGGGTGGGAGAAAGAGAGACTTGCTTCGGGCGGGAGACCGATTGTCAGTCCGGGGTACTTTCATCCTCAGGACCCTCGCGACAAGGTCGGCTTCTCCCGGCCGGGACCTGAGATGCCAAGGGATGGGGTGCAGCTCAGGTTTCCGGGCCGTCTCCCGTGTTGGCACACGCTGGTGCCAGCAAAGTTTTTTGGGGCCCCCCAGGTAGGTTGCAGGCTGGCGGGGCTGCCTTGTGCATGCTGCTAGGGAGCGGCGTGGCGAGGCGCTCCTGCGGGGCGGGGATGCTGTGCGGAGCCCCAGCCCGGTGCGTGGCTGCGGGGGCCGCGGTGCTCGCCGGACTGCCGGCCCGGGCCATGGTGATGGTCCTACATGAAACCCGGAGCGGGGAAGCTGTACATTCCCCGTGACCCCCGCGTAGGGCCCGGGCGAGAGGCCGGGAGGAGGAAGAGGATGCTGCGCGAGCCCCGAGCATCACCACCGGCAGCGGGGGCTACACGGGGCCCTGCTTTGCCATCCCTTTGCTAGGGAGATAAAACGCTGCTTCTAGGAAGCTTAGAGCTGCTCGCCCCCGAGCAGGCGAGCCCACCCGTGCCTGGCCGGGGTCCACAGCCGTGAGCCAGACCGTAAAGCGGAGCCAGCGCCGTGGAAACCTCTCTCAGCGGCGCGCTTTGCTCCCGGGAGCCGGGCTCCGGCTCGCCTCTTCCCCAGCGCTGGCCTAGCCGGGGCTCCCGGGGACGGGATGCGGGTGTCCCTTAGCGACAGCGACTCCTCTCCGGCTCTTCCTCGGGGCTGGCTCCTGCGCACCCCCCGTCTCGGCCACGCGTGGGCTTGGCGCGCAGCCCCCGGGGCTCCCGGCCCTGCATCCACACCCGCTCCCCGCGGGACCCGGCATGCACTGAGCTGTCATGTGAACAAGCCACTGCCTGGATAAAAATGTAATTAAAAAAAAATAATAATAATCAAAAGATACGGCCCAGAGAGCGGCTGGCAGCTCAGTCGTGCTCTAACAAACAAGCAATTAATAGATATAGCCCCTAATTAGCAAGTAGTTATTCCTATTGTAAACAGTGCTCAGTCAGAAAGAGAAAAGCAGTAGGATGCACCAGGAAGAGAGGAGGGATACAGACAGGACAGCATCACCCCAGTGCCATGCATGTGGGAGGCATGGCAGGAAATTTCCCACAGGACTCTATTCTATCACTTATCAGGATACCACCGGTATAAAACTGCCTTGTTTGTTTTTGTGGTGGTTTAGGATTATTTTTCCTTCGTATTTCTTTTTGCTATAACTAAGGTAAAATTTGCCAAGAAACTGTGGTTTTCACACTCTTAAGATGCCTTTTCCATAGCTGACAGCATAGAGTGGGGCACCTGTGAAAGCCCCTGATGTGAGCAAATTTATTCTTTAATACAATAAACCCTTATCTGAGAAGGATTTAATCCTTCCCGCAGTGGGTGGTTGCAACGTTAATAAAGGGTGCATAGGTAGAAGGAGGCAGCTAGCACCAGGAGGAAAGGTGGATCAACTCCTTTGCCAGGGTATGAGGAGAAGCAGGAGCTGATGATAATGAGACAAAGTAAAATTATCTACATCTCCACAAACAGGCTGAAGGCAACCCAAGGAAAACGAGATGAAGAGATGTTTGCAGATCCAGGAAGCTTTGTGGTGATAAAATAAAATCGTGGAGACATGAGTCTTGTTCCTTTTCTATGCATAATTTTGAAATAAGGATATTTATGTGGCATTTTGTAGCCTTTCCATTATTTTCTTTCAGGGATTCTCATTAAATTATGGAGTAGTGCCTCGGTGTTTGAATGAGTATGAATTACGTATCTGGCTAATGAGCCAAAAAAAATTCCAAAAAATGCATGCTTCACACCCCTTTTTTGTGTTAGTATTCAATGCACAAGCTCATGTTTCACTGGCACAAATCCTTATGAAAGATGAATTTCAAAGTAAACTGCCAAAGTATATTCTGAGTAGGAAAAAATACTGCCAAAACCCAAGAACATAACTGCATTTGCTAAATAAGGTAATTAATAATTATTGCTTGAGGCCTAATAAATCATAGCATTCATAATTATGGAGTTTCCAATGGGTGACAGCGAGACAGCACTCCCATGCACACTTGCTAAGCAAGCTACTTGTTACAGGGAAACCATAGCCTGTAGTGATTCTACTTGTCAGAAAGCAAAGATGAAGGATGCCTTTCCTCCCCCTCTGACTTTCTACAGAGCATATTTGTCCCATCTTTCTGTCTGGGAGTCAGTATCTCCGGTCACTTCTCAAGACCCCACTTGTCAAATGAGTCCTGTCTCTGAAATATTTATACATACTCCATCACCTATATTTCACAGCTCTGTTAAGAGGTAGACAGTCTCTGGGACAGCTGCTGTGTTCAAAGAGAGCAAATCATATAAAACATGACACCAGGCAAGAAGCAATTGAAGGACCGTGTGAGGCCAAGGTCCAGTTGCACGAACATTAATTATCCCTGTGTCAATGTTTTCATTCTATACTCTGGTGCAGTCAGTCATTTCATTCTTTCCTGGGATGATGCAACTATCTCTGGGCCCCAGTGATCTCTTCAGCTTGTGGCCTGACATTTCTATCACCTCTTTCCTGTTCGTTTTCTTCTCGGCAACCCATCTAAGAATGTCACCAGGATCTATGAAGTTTGATCTCTTACTCCCTCCTTCCTTCCACACATATATGGAAGCTTTACAGCAACATTTCCCTCGCTATACCTACTGAAAGGGAGTAGTAATAGAAAGTAGGAATAGAAAAGGAACATGAAGGAGCACCTTAAAGGCAATGGGGAAAGCCAGGGTGATTCCAAATGCTGTCAGAGAGATGAGAGTTGGGAAGGGGAAAGCTGGAGGACTCTCTAGCACTGGAGCAGAGATGTTAGTAGGGAGATGGGAAAACAAAGGAATTCCAGCTGCATCATAGGTCTGCATCAAGAAGCTGAGCATACAGGGTTGTTCCTGTGCTGCTTCTGAGCTGGAGCAGGCTTTGCAGCAGTGTGGAACAGGGCAACTGTCTGACCTGAGGCAGTGAAATCAGGCAGCAAAGGAGCCAAAGAGGGGGAACTGGGAAAGGCAAGGGAAAGCCAGTGTGTGTGAGGAAGGGGAATCCCTTCCCTTGAACTGCTACAAACCAACTAGACACTACAGCACCAGGTATTCAGCAACAGACAAACTCCTGGAAGATGAGAAGCTGGCCAAAGCTGCAGTGATAGGATGCAGCTGAACTGCCTGCTGTCTGTTTTCTTTCTATTTAATTGGTCTTCCCAGGAAAACTGTTAAAAAATATATTTAAAAATCCTAGTTTGCCATTTTGAAGTGCTGGAATCAGAATTTCTGTGCAAAAGAAACTCTCCAGGCCTAGAGCAGTGTTTCCCATCATTCATAACGCCAGGCTGGTGCTGCTGCAGTCCTAGATTCTCCTGGGTATCTCCTGCTTTCAGTATGAAGCGTGCCAAGATAGGGCTATAAATCCCAAGGGTTCTGCTTTGCTGTCCTCAGTTTTCCTCATCTCCACTCCAGGGAATAGACCTGTGCTGTGCTCACTTTCTTCCCAGATGAATTTTACACCACTAGTGGTACCTCTGAGCCTCTTGTGTATTCTCTGCATTTTTGATTATCTCTCCTCATCACAGATAGTGTTTGGTACTGAAAGGAGCGATGGAGAGGGAGTCCATCTCTGTTGTTCACCCAAGGTATTCATCCTACCTGAGCTTTGCCACACTTCCTCCCTGCACTTCCCAGATGCTGTTTGTCACAGGGCTGTGCTGGGATTTTTGACAGCTGGTTGCTATTGTATCAAATTCTGCTATTCCTGCCTCCTACCTTTACCCAACCATACTTTGACAAACTTCTGTTTCCTGGTTAAGGCTTATTTGAAAGCCACTGCAATCCCTTGCCCTGTGATCTCAATGTGTGGCCACTCTTCTTTCCCTAGCTCAAGTGTTCACCCCGTGCCCTCCCTGCTTCCCCCCTCCCTGCTTGTGCACTAAACCCACAGGCTTTTAATACAATATTTTCTATCAATCTCTCTGCTTCTTAGCCTATATATCTAGTTTGACCGAGATCCTGCTGTTTTGGTTTTTTTTTTGGTTTTTTTTTCTTTTTTGGCTCTTGTGCTTTAGGACAGATTTGGGCTGGTATAGGGGTGCAGACAAGTGTCTCAGCATCACTGGGAACATCTTCTTTTTGTTTCACCTTTTCTTTGATCTTTTTTCTCTTCTGCCTGCTTCTCCTTCTACATTCATGCTTTCTTCTTCTTTCCCACCCTCCCTTTCATGTATTAAAAGTGAGTTGAGAAAATGTCAAGCTGGTGCTGGTCAAAGGAACTTGTTCTTCCTTTCTTCCACTTCCTTTTATTGCCTTGGTGCCCTCTCCTAGCGCACCTCTCCCAGTCTGCGCTGGAGAGGAGAGGGATATTTTTTCACAAAGAGCGGATACAAAGGGTTCGGGCAAGATTTTCTCCTGTTCATGCCCTCTGCCACTACAAGCAAAAGGTGCATCGATTACAGCTTTTGTCAGTGCCCGGCAGCTGATCTAAAACGTGATCCCTGCCCCGAGGTGGAGGTGGTGGTGGTGGAGGTGACACTAAAAGAGCTACTCCTGAAGTAGATGCCTTCAGCCGGAGGGCTGTGTTTGAACCAGTTGTCAGCACTCCCAGGAGAATGTGCTACTTGAATTTCCCTTGAGGGGTTTTAAACACGACTGACGAAATGGGGATGGTTTATTGGTTCATCCAACTCTTAGATGGGACCTTCCTGTTCAGGCCTTGGTGGAGGCAGCCTTTGGCAGCAGAGAGCACATTGTGTCTCCCTGAGGAGAGGAGGAAGTCATCCTGCAGAGTCACTTCTGTGGACAGGTGAGGCTGTGGCTTACATGTCCTGACACCTCTGGTTGGTGAGAAGACACTCCAGCTGGTGTTCTCATTCCAGTTGCCCAGTGGCCACATTAGTTTTTGGGAAGCTGATTTTATCAGCATACAGTGACTTAAAATTACACACAAGAAGTTCCTCAGCCCCTTTTTGTCCTTTGAGAGAGCTACCCTCACTTCCAGAAGTTGATAATTTGTGTTTTGGATATTAAAAGGTAGCTGCAGAGTAAACTATTTTTCTGCTAGAATCTCTCTTCACTATCCATCCCAGACCACAAGAGCTGGAAGAGCTGGTTGCAGAAAAATCCAACAGTGTGCCAGGCAGGCTGAAGAGAAGAATATCCCATTTGATGCCTGAAGGAGCCCCATTGCTTCCTGGTGCACCATACCCTGCTGTTCAGAGGTGCAGGTCTCCACCAGCCTCTCACTGCAATACAACAATGAAAAAAGAATTTAAATCCGTAGCTATCAAAGCCAATGTGCGCTGCCGCAGTCCGAACAGCTTGGGCAGTCAGACCTTCACAGGGATGGGCTTTGTTCCACCCAGGAGAATGGATGTGCAGTCCCCAGCTCACCCGGCCATCATTGGCTGTTTTGACTGGAGATACCTGAGTCAGCCCAGTGGAGGCTTCCTCCAACTCTTTTTTGACAGCTCTCCAGCCGATTGCTATTTTCCTTCGCTACCACAAATCCACTCTCCAAGCCTGACCCATCTTCTCTCTGCCCAGACTCCTTCCAGGAGAGTTATAAATAAACATGGCTTTGACCTGAGTTTTGGAAATCCTGAGGCCAGAGTTCTTCTTGGAAATATAGTGGCCCCAGTGTACTTATCTCTTCCAGAGGCACTCAAAGATGGATGTGGACACTTACCTTTTAATTCAAAATTACTTATATGGCCTGTTTCACTGTCATTCCTTGCTCTGCTCATACCTATAGCTCAGGGTGGCAGGTGAATACATCAGAGGGTTTCTAGGCTTAAGGAGAGAATGCAAAGAGCTACCTTATTGGGCAGTGCATGTCTCAGTGCCACTGAACTTCCTTGCTTTGGCTCTGCAAGCTGATGAGGTCTGGAGGGATAGAGTGCTGCAAATCTTTCTTCCATGAGGGAGGATGCTCTGAGCTCATCTGCAAGGACTGGGTTTCTCAGCTCTCATTTGTGTTCCTCAGCAGTCTCTGCACACACACCACTTGTATAAAAACATTATTTCATCTCAGTGTTTTGATCCTATATTACATTAAGAAAATGTGGATTCCTGAAGTCCAAGTGCTTTGAGAAATATGGAACACAAAAAAAGTCATGGGTAGTTGGCCCCTCTGACTAAATATAAAAGCCACTCCCTTCTCATGACCCAAATCTAGCCCATGGTGCAAAAGTAGCTCACAAGGCTCAGCTGTTTTAAGTGAATTTGAGAATAAAGCCCCTACAGAAGTTGTGCAGAAGTAGTTTCCTTGTTGGGTATCATATACAGTCTATGAGCTACCTTTAAAAGTTGTTATTGCCTCTTAATTTTCAGGTGTTGTTTGCCATTGCTGCAGTACTTGACTCAAGGACCCAGTGATTTTTATTTTTGTGTTAACCTGTGTCTGCACACAGTCACAGACACACACAAACACACACACACACATCCTTTTTCCTTCTGATAGGTAATATACACTGCAGCTACATTTTCAACAAACTGCCTGTTGAAGTGAAAATATCTTAGAAAATCACTGCACAAATCCAGAAGTTGCAAAAGAAATGGTGAAAGAAGAGAAAATGTTCAGAGCTGTGCCTGCTGAAAGGATGGAAAACAGAACATGCACACATACACACACAAGCACCAAGGATTGCTGCTCCCTCTTTAGCTTTAGGATGAGTCTAAAACACAATTCCATGTTGCCTCTACACTTAAATATTCTCACATCCTTAAGGCACAGCAGTATCATTGGTTTTTCTTTGTAAATTGATCCATTTTGGAAAATCCATGGTGAAATACTCTGTTTCAACTCAATGTGACTATAACACAATTGTACAGCAATTCAAAGTTAGAAGAACCATTACTGTAAAACCAGAGTAACACTAGGTGCTACATACAAGAAATTAACAGAAAAACCCTACCGAGAGGAAATTATAAAAAAACTAACCCCATTTACCAACATATTTTTCATTGGAGTTGCTCTGATCATTTTAGAGAAGCTGGGGCTGGGGCTACCTGGGGACACAAGACAAGTGTGTGAGTTCTGGGTAGCATTGAAACACTGCTCCTAGAGGGGCAGTTTACCAGCAGAGCTGCTCTGGCCAGGGTCACCCATCTCCTCACTGCTTCCAATCAACACAACTGAACTTGCAATCACACAGAGGGGCTCTGCTGGCAGGGCTGTCTCAGCCAGGAGCTGCACCCCTGATCAAAGGCGAGCATAAAGGAGCACTCCCCTGTGTGGGGAGGGGGCTGAAACAGAGCTGAGGTGTGACTCGCCCAAACTCTGACACAGCAAGGCAGGGAGATGAGCAGAGCTGGAACAGAGTACTTTCTTGCCTCATTTCTCAGCATTGCTGCAGACAGACAGCATTGCCACAATTACTTGCTTATTAGCTGGCTAGCTCATTATGCCAAGAAAGTTATCGGGGATGTGGAACAAAGACATTTCTCCTCTTCTGCCTTTCAGACCAGAGAAATGACAGATCATACAACCTGCTGTGAGCCTCCACCTTCTCCACCCTTCATAGGCTGGCAGAAGTTGAAGTTTGATTGATTTCTCAGTCACATCTAGTCCTCAGAAGAAAGAGAAAAAGAGCTAATCATGCTAGCCTGATACAAAAGTCAGGGACTTTGATGCTGTTGCTATTGCTGCTTCCAGAGTGATGTGCTGGGCACACGGGTGATCTTGTGCCGAGCCTTGTAGATGTTGGGAGCAACCAGCTTTACCACACACCATTGCTTGGTGCCTCACAGGTGGGGAGGACTATGATATGGAGTGTCAGCCTGAGGCAGAGCCAAATACAGGGCCACTGGAGCCAAGGTAGGGATTGACTTACCTGTTGTTTAGGTGGCCTTTTCCTAAAGCTTAAAAACGTAATCCCCTCTGTTGCAGCCTCCCTCTAGGGGCTCACCAGTCACTGCAGTGTTTCAAGGCATATCAGTTCATGTCTGAAGTGTTGCACACTCACCCTGTGGGTTTCCAAAGAAGTTTGTCCATGCAGCTCCCCAGGTGCCTGCCCTCCACTGAAGGCTGAGGCACTTCTCCTTGCTAAACCAGCCCCCGCACCAAACTTCCCCAGGCAGATCAGTTGAAGGCTCTGAGCAGCAGCAACAGACTTCCCCATTAGCTATGTCAATCAGTAAATTAGTGGGAAATAGCATAATTCTCAGATGGACCAAATAATTCCGATTACAGAGACAGAAGGAAACACTGCTGGCCTGATCTCCTGTTCTAATCAAAGTGCATTGTGAGGAACAACCTCCAGTACTGATTTCTGATAAGCCAATAATAAACCATTCATTTCTATTTCACAAAGAGCAGTGCCATATTCCATCAGGATGCACAAGCCAGTATTCTGAAGGAACAAAAACCATTTGGAATCAGATTTACAGCTCTTCAGCAGCCCTCAGATTTGCAGGTAGACCACAATATCTGACTTGCTGGAAGGTTTCATGGCATGTGACCCTGACACTGAGGAATAGATGTCTCTGATTTCCTCACTCTGATTTCCCCTGGTCTTTGATTTGAAGAATGAGGGAGACAGGTGCCACCTCTCCACCCAGATTCAGAGAGGACTGGGGGAACCAGCAAGATCCAGGTGAGAGGAAGGAGCTAGTGGGGAGTCAGGTAGCACTGACTGAGGAGTTAATGGAGTGGACAGAGAAAGGAGGGACTGGAAAACAGCCTGGGGGAGGGATGAAAGAGGGACACTGGGGCATCTTGAAGCATGGGAGGAGAAGCAAGGACTGCTGGAAAGGTGGTGGGAGCAAGTAGACAACTGAAGCTTGGGGCAAGCTGGGATGAAGAAGCCATTGTTTGCTGGAGCAGGGTCTGGTGGATCCTGGTTGGGCTGAAATGTGGTCCTGGGCTGTGGGTATGGCAAGGGGAGGCTTGCTGGGGGAAGGCTGGGCAGGGTCCCCGTGACCTGGCAGCTCTGCCCCTTCCTTCTGCCCAGCTAGCCCTTATTTTTCTCCATCCCACCTCTGTGCTCTCCCTCACCTGCCTACACCCTGCCTTAATCCCCTTACAGTCCCACCCTTGCAATGAAGCCAGTGGAGTTGGAAGGGCTGATATGAAGGGGGAGTCAGGGAAGAATAAGGTGAAAAGTGTTTCCTTGTGCCTGAAGATTTAGCCCAGCTGCCCTGGGCACACCTGGTCTTGGGAGTAACATGGACTTGGGTCATTGCAGCTGACAGGGCATGAGCTCATCCCTGCTCCAAACATCCTGTGTGAGGTGTCTCATGTTAAATACTTTTCTCTATTCCCCATGTACCTCTGAGTCCCTGAAAATAGCAGATATATAATATCAGATACATAACAGCAGATATATAAAAGATGCCTGAGAAAAAATATTTTACAGGAACCAATAGATGCTTTTCTCTCTGGAAAATGAGCATTGGTTAATCAACAAATTACCAATAAAAATTTCTCATATGAGCACTTTTCCCCCGTTGTTTCTCTGGCTAGAGGATCTCATTTCATTTTCAAACCGCAGTTCTACATTTATCATCCCTGATTTAGCAAATTGCCTGTTGCAGAAGCAATGTCTAACCTACCTTTATTTAAGATTTTGCAGGATAATGTGTTTATGTTGGACTCAGAGAGGCTCATGAAAAAGTGGCAAACATATTGCAGTGGAGGTAATATAAATGATTTTAGATTCAAAATATTCCTCCTCAAGTAACACTTCCAGAAAATATTGTATTGTCAGTAAGACCTAACTCTAAAATCTTGAAGCAAGAAGAATTTTGTTGTCTTTCTCCTTTACTTTTTTCTTAGCAGGGATCAGAATCAACCTTTCAATAAGCTTCTCTTTGTAGTCAAAATAGAAGAAGGTGAAGATACCAAGCCTCTCTTTGTAGTCAAAATAGAAGAAGGTGAAGATACCTCTTTAATCAGAGTTCGCTCAAGGCTTATCATCAGGGTAGGTAAAATTTAATTTTGCAACCCAAAGATTTTCACTTCACCCTTGGGCAAGCAAGTCAACTCTGTGGCAGCAGCAGAGTGGATCCCTCCCTGGATGTGCTTCTTTTTTTCTATCCTCTTTATAGCACACAGCTTGGAGGGGAAAAGGCTGCTAGGGTGGAAAGGGGAGTCTTGGGAATGGGGGTGGCTTGCTCACCCCAAGCAGGAGAGGATTTCTGTGCCCTTGGCACACACAGCTAAACTCCAGGAGATCATGACAGTCACACATATCACCCCTTTCCATTTGAGCTCCATGGGAATACTATCAAGCTGATGATTTCCAGGGAAATCAATAAGAAAGTAAGAGGGCATCAACAAAATCATTAATAATTTCTCCCAATTATATTCTAGTTTCTTCAAATACAGCTGTTGCTGGAGCCTCCAGTCAGAATTAATGATACAGAAAATCTGAAGGACAATAAACAGTGTATCCTTGAGCTAGCAGGACGTGAACAAACAGTAAACAGAAATGAAAATATCAAAGGGGTTAAATCTTTAATAAACTACCGTTCCACTATTGTTTGATAAGCTCTCTTTCAGATGTTGCACAAATATTCTCACTTGCTTTCAGAGCCAGCCTGGTCTTCTTCAAGCCAAACATATTTCACAAGATAAAATTGTAGAGGAACTGAAACGGGCTTTTAAAAGAGAAACAGATTGTAACCTCATTCTTACATTTTAAAAGCAATAACATGAATGCATGATTACACATTCCTCATGACTGGGATTCCTCATTCCTCGTAGGTACAGAGCCTGTCCTGCATTCAGCACAGAGCTCACTGATGTTCAGTACATTCTGCTTGTTTATAAAGCGAAACGAGCAGGTACATATTGCAGTTGTTAATACCAAGGGTAATAATATACACACACACATGCATCCACCCACACAAACACAGAGAGGTTAATTCCAATCTAAAAATATTTTGTATGGCAGAAAGAATACAAAATCATTGTCAGTGGAGTTGTTGGAAGACAGTGTCAGTTAATGGAAGTTTTGTAGTCTTGGGCACACTGTCCATCCTGGGCAGCTGCTGTATTACCTCTTGTAAAGCACTTTATCAAATGCTTTGTGATGAAAAATGCTACGATCCCTGTCTGTCCTAAATAAGTAAACAGCAATGCAAGTGAAAGAGGCACATTCATGAAGCCAAAGAAGGAAAGGATAAGATATCTTAGGCCTGATTTTATGTCACAGGTGCATTTTTGTTACTTTTAGACTTGTCATGTGTGACTCAAAATGCCAAATTCTAATCTCCCAAGACCCAGAGACTATTAATCAAAGGGGAAATGCTGAAATCCCAGTATCCAGCCTTCTCTAAGAAAGCCGGTCAGCTGTGTAATGCAAACTAATTTTTCAAGCATCAGATTTTTTGTTTCTTTCCCTGGTTCACATATATGCACATATCCAGTGGGAAAGAGAAAAAGAAAAAAAAAAAAGAAAGGGAGGGGAAGAGAGAGGCTACATCTACACAAATCTGTAACTGTTGGAAGAAAATAGCTAATATGTGGAACTAGACTGGAGAAGGTGGGACTGCGCTACAATTCCCTTGGTGCACTGTAATTAAGATTGGTCCAGAACTATCATAAATAAAATACTGCATGGAAGACAAAAATCAAGGCATGTTTTTAACAGTCTGGTGGGGGGAAAATAGCTATAGATTCTGACTGGGAGAAGCAGATGGCAATGAATTAGGAGAATAGGGCACTGCTGCTGCTGCAGCCACTGCTGCAACTGCCACAGCTCAGCTCTTCTCCATCTGACAGAGGGGCCTCTGGGCAGCCACAGATGAGTCAGACTCATGTGTGCACAGGCATCTCTGGAGAACCCCAGGTTTTCCCTTTAGTTTGTGTGACACTGCTTCAGGGTTTGAAAAGAGTCACACAGCCCCTACATCCTAAGAACACCCTTTCCTCTTGCACTTGCTTTTCCCAGTGTCCGAGATGTGGCCAACCCTGACCAGCACAGTGTGGCTGGCTGGCACCATGCAGGAGAGATCTCTACAGTCTCCAAGCAAGGGTGATATTGGCATCCTCTGAGTGGTGCACCAAAAGTCCTCAGCTGATGCTGAGATGCAGAGAAGGAGTCATTGAGGACACCCACGTTGAAGCCTTCTTGCTTGCACTCCTTGGGAAGACCTGCACCCAAGGATGTGCACCAGCCACAGTGCAGAGCATCAGGATCTGGCTAAAACACTTAAACCTGCAGGTTACCTGTTAGCACTGGTGAATAGTCCCCTTTGCTCTGGGAGACACCACAGCCCCTGAGCAATGCTGGCCCAAAACTCCAACAAAACAGTGGAAGCAGAAAGAGAGTACTTTGAGCTGGAGACTGGCCAAAGTACACATCCAGAGCATCCACAGTGTGAGAAGCTCTTGCTTGCTTGCAAAAGAGAAACCATGCCAGCACTGGCACCCTGGATTGCTTTTTTTACAGAAGACGTAGATGTTGGATTGAAGCTGAGATGTTTCCTATCCTCAAAAGACTATTTTAAGCTCCACAGAGAGCAGTTGTTGAACAAGCTCTGTAAATACAGAAGAGCAGTAGCAAATTCATTTTACCTTCTTAGCTAATGGCTTCCCCTTCTGGAAAGGAGATTCCTGAGGAAAAAAATAAATAAAGTGTCTGCCACCAAGCCTGACCTGACCCGAGCTTCCTTGCAGCAGGCTGCTCCCTTCAGCAGGTAGGAAGGAAAGAGGCACCTCTCTGATAAAGGTGTCTGCCTTCAAATACAGGACTGCAGGCTGAGAGCCGTGGTAAAAGAGGGGAGATGAGCTGGGTGAGGAATTATTGTTTTCTGTTCTTTGATACCTTCTGGGAAAAAATTAGGGATACTTAGCTGCTGTCACACAAACATTTTATGCAAATCTTATCTTTATCTTCTGCATACTGGTACATAATTTGCATCTGATTATCAACTTTGGGTCTATTGTTTTATTCTAAACAGAATTCTTGCTGCTGAAAGGTGTTAGATTGACAACCCTGGTGAATAAAACCATCTCATCATCTCTCTATCAAGAGGGTAGGAGAAGAACAGCTTCTCACACAGGGCTCTGCCATTATTCCCCAGCCAGGGCCAGCAGTGAGCCTGCCAGCAGATGTATAGCAGAGCTATGAATATGGAATCCCTGTGAACTTTCTGCAAAGACAACCTAAAATCACTTAAAAAGGCAGCAAGTCTATTGGGTCAGATTCACATGTGCTGCACACATAAAGGGTTCCAGAACCTAGCTGGTTCTGGAGTCACACCCAAGGATCATGAAACAGTTTGCATGGTGGGATCTTCACACCCAAAATGAAAGCCTTTACACTCTTGACTTGGAGGAGTGGAGATATTTGCTCCCTTTGGCACATGCACAAATATTGCCAGCTGGATACAGCCCTGCCTCCAGCAGCAACACACTTAGTCCTTTTCCTGACTGTAGCAGGGTGTCTTGCCTTGTGTCTTAAGTTTAAAATATTTGCCTGGAACTAAAGTGTTTCAAGTCCACTGGAGTCAGTGACTTGCCTGTTCTACTTCAGTTTACCCTGGCTGGGAATTTGTCTCAGGTACACCACATTAACAGGAACATTTTTGGAAGCCCCGTGCAGGAATCAATGACAAGCAGAGATCATGGCCTTCAAGTTTTGCAATGAATGGATCTTGTCACTTACCTCTTCTGTCTCTGGAAAGATACTTTTCTTCCACCTTGAGTGAGGGCACAGAGTGCCTTCCCCTCCCTAATTCTGGGGGAGAACAGGGAACTATTCACAGTAGCTACAGGATGAAGTAGGGACTGAATCAATCCTGCAACACAAGGCTGCTTCAGTCAAGCCAAAGGACGAGTACAAATGAATGTTAACCTGATTCTTAAGCTTCAGCAATCACAGCACTGAGCAATAGGAGTCTGTCCACTTGACTTTGGGATGGATGCCTGTTCTAGCCGTGTTTGTCCTGTCCGGATAAAATATTCAGGCCCAGTAACAGCTGCTTCTGTAAGAGCACCAGATTAAGACAAATAATGCAGACTTAGTGCTCTTTACATGGATTGCATGGGCTGACCCTGCTGCAATATGCACATCCACAAATTTTCTCAGCTCATTACCTCATTGAACACAGCTGCTGCTCTGTGAGGACAGGAGCCTGGTGACACCTCGACAGAATTTGAACATGACATGCAGAGTCAGACATGGAAAGAGCTGACTGAGAGCTCAGGGCCTGCCTTGGCAGGAAGGTGGATCCTGTCAAAAGATGCAGCCTCGAGAAGAACACAAGACAGCCCTGATGGACAGGACCCTTGGTGTTGTGGAGGAGCTCGTTAAGACATTCCTCATTATTTCTGTTCTTGTTCTATGCTATCACCCCCTTAGTATTTGACTTCTCTTCTTTGCACAGCCAGTTTTGGGTTAAGAAAGGAGGAATATGCATTGTGTAAATAAAGCTTGTTGTTTTTCTTTAAAGTATGTGGGAAGGCTTTGAAAACCCAACTGTAGCCCTTCCCAATAATCTCAACTTTCTGCTCTATTTCTCTGGTTAACCTTGCTGACTCAAAACAACAAAAAGCATAGCCTGAAGGAAATAGTGCTCAGTGCTTTCTTAACTTTCCAATGGCATTTTCCCAGAGATATTTTCTTTTTGATCTTTGAAGTCCATTCCTCTCTTTCTGTGTGGATTCCCACTGAGACCAAATGACTTCCCAGCCTGCTTCCCCAGGCCTCCATGGGGTAGGAGGCATGGCTGCCTTCCCCAGGTGATAACAAGAATAACAAGATAACAAGAAGGAAGAGTCAGTGAGGGGGCTGCTGAGATGACAGCACTAAACAAGTGAAAACAGAGATGTGTTTTGTTTTCTTCCCAAAAGATGGTGGGAGTGAGATCTTCCCTCACACATCCCAGTTAAAAAATGATGACATCATCTATTAGGATTTTTATTATTTTTATATTTTTAAATATTAGGATTTGCTCATCCAATCTAGTAAGACTGAGCAAGTTTCTTTTTCATACTGCTTTGCAGCCAACTCAAAAGGTCACTCTTTAGCAAATTTTCTTTCCCCACCCACACTTGTTGCCCCTCACCCCTAGCTGCAGTTACAAACTGATTGGCTGGAGAAGGAAGTGATGGGAACTTCACATTAAGGCAGGCACCCGTCAAGCTTTGCCAAGATACCTGCTTGGAAGAAGAGGGTGAATTGTGCCAACAAGACCACTTGAGGTAAGGCAGACACATTTTCTTGTTCCATTCCTGCTACAGAACTTCTGGGCAAGAGTCTGTCTCCTCCCCCATCTGAGCACAAAGGACTTGACTTCCTTGCCAACCTCAGACACTTTTCCACGTGCTGGTCAGTGGCTTCATAGGCAACCATCCCATGGCTGCATGGCACAGGTAATGCTTCTGCCAAGGCACAAATCCTGAGTGTGAGGAATGTGATGGAGAAGGGCATTTCTCAACTGTGAAGTGAGCACCACAGCACTACACCATACAGCAGGCTGAAAACAGGAAAGACACACAACTGAGAGATGTCTCTGCCAGGAAAGCATGTCCCATAGGTAGAGCTTTCATCCTGACCCAGTCAGCAGAAACACCATGTACCCACCCACAAGGATGCAATATCACCACCCTCTGCTTCTGTCTGTCTCATCTCTAAGGAAATTTCTTCAGGGGAAGATGAAGAAAAAGACATGTTCTGCTTCCATAAACAGCAGCCCTTCCGTCATAGATGTGACATGTAAAGGGAGGGATAAAGGACTGTATAAAGAGGCCCCTTGAACATAATTGGGAGAACTGGACTAATTTGGCTTGTCTTTATAAACAGTCCAGAGCTGGGCACCAGACTTACCCTCAACAGATAAAAATGAGTAACTACATAACGAGGTTAAAATATTCATTAAGCTAATTGCATGTTAATTAAGTAAATGATGCTATTAGGGATCCATTGAGCTCCATCTGTGTGTGCAAACAGGAGTGAGAATAATCATATTAGAAAGCAGGGGGAAAGAGTGTGGCAGCACACAGGCGCCAGGGGTAGAAAGGACAATCAGTGGGGGAAGTTCCAGGTCCTGGGGGGACTGACAGCTGTGAAAAGGAGAGTGGTCTCATGAGAAGAGGGGGCCTGGTCACAAGAAATCCTAGGTGCTGTTGCCAGCACTGTGAGTGGGCATATCATTTTCCCATGCTCTGTTTCACACATGTAAAACGCGGACCATAGCCTTGTCTCAAGTGAGAAAATTAATGAGGGAACTCAGGAAAGGGTCCAGCCAAACTCACCTCCACTATTGTGTCTGTTGATTCTATCAGAATTGCTTGCAGGGGCAGAGATCCATCACCCCAGAAAGAGCAGTAGGATTCAAGCCAACAGGCCATAAGGCACTGGAAAGGTCTGCTATTGAAAATGGCCAACAAGAAGGCTAAAAATAAGGAGGCAGAATAACTGCTGCATTTAAACTTCCTCTGTCAGCACCATGGAGGACAGTTTCTAGTAGGTACTTTCTCAAGAAAAAAATTCTATCTGACATAATTATGGCCAGTGTTCTGTATGGCAGAATAGGGAAAAAGCCTACATATTTCATGTTAAAATTCATTAATAATGAAAGGCAGGGGTTAAATTATATAACTGTCACCCTAAAGTTAAATAATATTTTCAGCAGCAGAAGGAAAGGGAGATGGGACAACTCCATAACCGACACGTTTATTTCAACACATGAATAATTTAGGCAAATAATACAACAGCTTTTTAAAGGGGAGAAGATTTGAGGAGGAGATTGGGTTAGAAAGGACTTACACTGCATTTGGAGATTTGAAGGACTGGGAGAATAATTCATAATCAATCTTTCATTCAATTAATTTGTCCTTTCTTTCAGGCCATTAACGGGCAGATTGTTCTTTTCGCAAATGCACTTACAGTTTGAAGTTACTGGAATAAATCTGGTCCATGGTTCCCCTTGCATGGCCAGTTTTTTGAAAGGAAACACTGCACAAAATGGAAACAGGTTTGGATGAGGAGGTCATCTCCCAGTGGGCTTCTGATCCCGGAGCAGTTCCTCAAGTACTTTTTCTATGAATCTAAATTTAATATCTCGTCATTCTCCTGCAATAATTGGTTAAAATTTCTTCTTGCCCAGGTAGACCTGGCAGCTCACCCCAGTTATCCTGCATGGGTACAAAGTAGAAGGCAAAACTGAACTGAACATGAATGAAGCAGATTAATTAAAAATTTTAGACCATTGTTAATGAAAAATTAGTTTATTGTGTTAGCTTGTCCCCAGTGAAGCTGGCATTGTTCCAAACTACCCTTCTGATGAGTGGGAAGGAGAATTGGTTAAACCATTCATATTTCTGCAGTGAAACCTGACAGATGATGCTTTATCCAGAGGCTGATTATTGTCTTGGGAAAAACAAAGATATCCCTGTAGATTCTGCTAAGTGCCCAAACATATGTGCTCTGCTGTGCAGACCCAGAGCCTCCCAGACAGACTCTAGCTCATGAAAGATGCCCAGGAGAATTGGCACAGCCCTTCCCACAGGCTCCCAGATAAAACCTCTGCAAAAGTTAACCAGATTTCTCCAAGTGGCTGGAGCTGTTGGCAAGAGCTCTGCGTGGGTCTAGGGATGATGATCCCTGCGTAACAAAAGAGCTCTGGTGCCCAGAAACCATTCCTGTGACTGACTCAGCAGGAAGCCTTAATCCTGATTACTTTATGGCTCTTAGAGGCCTGTGCCTAATGATTTTTGTCTGGGTTGTCTGCCCATTTCCAGGTAGATAAATGTCTGTGTAACAAAAACAGAAGCCCTGTTTGGCACTGAGATGCCTGCCAAGCCAGGGATCTCAACAGGCAGCCTCAGGGCTCCTGCTCAGCTCAGTCTTCACTCCACATCCAGGGAAAGCTGTTTTCAGTGGAAGGGACAGACAGCCAAGGAGACACAAATATATGTTGCTTCTGCTCCGGTAGTAGGAATAAGCAAAGAACACCCATCTCCGAGGATGCTAATTAATTCTGCACAACTTTCTCTTCATTTAAAGGAAAACTCTAAATAATAAAAACTTCTGAAAATTTGAAATGCAAGGTTTGAAATGCAAGGGAAATCTAGAGTATCCATATATGTAGGCAAAATGAAGAATGAACAATAATGAATGAGAGTGGGGGGAGAGTATGTGCGAGCAGGAAAGACTGTTATTTTATCTGAACTCTTTTATGGGGTTAGAGGACCTAGTAAGTCTTTTCCATCTCTAATTTCTCTGCTTTACCTATCCCTAGTTTATCATTAAGGAATCACTCACACAAATTCTATTAAGTATTTAACATTTTCCTTACTGTAGTTCCCTGCCTCACTGACTCTTTATCCCATTTCAAATCTTAGCTGACAACATCTCTTACCTCTCTGGCTCCCACTTCTTCGCTCTTTAGACTATTAACTCTGTAGGTGTGTGACTTAACCTACGGAAATATTTTGGATTCTCTCTTGCAAAGGAGACACAAAATGCAGCTGTAGTGTAGGGCATTACCAAAACCCAGCTGCTGCCTGCACAGCTGTGTGCTGCAGGAGATTAGCCTGCTGGTCTGTCGGCTCTGATGACCCCAGTTCAGTGCTGCATTAAATGAATGCAGGAATGAAAATGAGGTTTTACTTCCCATTGTTTGTGTTCACTGGCTAGGTACAACATATGGGGCTGAGTTTAGCAGAGTGCATTCATGAGTTTGGGATGGGAAGAAGCAGGCTGTGATATGAGCCAGAGGGAAGACTTGTGCAATGAGGAGTTAAGGGCTGGAATAGCAAAAGGTGGATGGGTTGCAGGATGTACAGCAGTGGTGCACAGTGGTACTCAGTCTCAGCCAAGAATTGCCACTCTGGTGGGCTTTGAGAAGGAAATTTTACCTGCTTACCACCTTGGGTTCCATCTTTCTGAGTTTTCTGCCATTAGTCTTCTAGTTTTTGCTCTCTGGCATATGCTACCCTCCCTTCCCACATACATGTTAATGCAATTTTATGTAAACTTGCTCAAGGTGAAAACCAATGTTGTACAAAGGCTCAGGAGCAAGTGCCAGCTTAGTGCATAATTACATAATATTTGAGGTAATTTCCTTTTCCTCTGAAAATGCTCATTGGCTCTGATTTTTCTATCTGCAGATTGTAAACTCATAATTAGTAGTAAATTACTCACACGAGTGACAAATCTTGTGCTTTCAAGTAAACAGACAAGATGCAGTTCCCACATTGGCTCGTGGTGGCACAGGTACCTGGCTTTTCCTGCTTCCATCTACCCCACTTGTGAGAGGGATGGATGGATGAGAAAACATTTCTTAAAGGAGCTTGGATGAGGATACCATTAACTGAGTTACCACAAAAAAAGCTAGAAAAGGCAACTGCTGAGCTAATGCTGGCCAATCCCTGAGAATTGTGTGGCTTGTGAAAAGGAGAGCATGTGGTGGAGGGACCTCAGGAACAGAGGGTCTCCCTGTAGCCAACCCAGAGTATCAGAGTACATCAATAAACCCTCAAGGCAACAACTAGAACTTCCCCTCTCAAGCAACAGGATACAACATGTGGTATGGAAAGTTGCTGCAGAGCACTGGAGGAAAATCAAGGCACTAAGCTATTGTGGAGCAAGAGCCAGGCCAAGCCTCTAGGGTGAAACAAACTCCTTAAACTGCACTCTGGTCTTGGGCAGTGCTGTGCGATGAAACAGTGCCAATACAATTTGTTAATCACAGTTAATTGTGGTTGCTGGGGGCAATAGCCCAGAGTGGGTGGATTTCAGGGCAAACAAGGCAGTTATTTTCCAGTTTTAAGAGCCATCAGCTGAGAAATTACTTCTGGAAGAAGCCCCAGAGATGGGTGTAGCTGGATGGATCATCTATACTGACTGGACATCTGTCTGAGACTCAGAGAATGGCAACAGACCTATTCATCTGATTAATGAGCTGTATGTTCTCAGGGATCTGACCCCATGGTCATCAGTGTCTCTACTACACAGCGAGAAGGTGTCACAGGAAAAATTGCCACAACGATTTTCAGAGAGATAGAGATGACTACAGAAAAGAAATTTCTCCTGGCGTTAAAAAGTATTTGTTTGGCAATGTGTAAATACAAAGGAGGGATTATTGGAACATGCCATTAGCAACAGAAGAATAATGTGAGGAGGTTCTGCATGAGGGATGTTGATTAGGGCTAGAGTAACTTTCAGGAAGCAGTGTGTATTATGGCAGAGTAAACCCTGTTCCCTGAACACTGTCATGGATGCTGCTGTGAGAGTGTAGGCATAAGCAAAAATCATATTCTTGTTTCATCTTCCCTGGAAATTCAGGGGGGAAAACAGATAATCTACCCAGCAGCAGAAAAATAACAGAAAAAGGAAAGGAAAGGCATTAAAAATGGAATTAAAAAAAAAAAAACAAACAAAACCCCCCAAACAACAGGAAAAGATTATATGAAAAAAAATTGAAACCAGAGATTGCTGTTGGCCTGGGATCATAATCCCTTTGTTATTACATATTAATATGTAAGGGATGTTTGCAGGGAAAGGATTGGATAAAACAATTAATCTAGAACATCCATCCAAATAGAGGCAATTCTTTCCTAAGCATAGCATCATGCAAATGCATTGGAAACAGAGCTGATCACAGAATCATTTCATGTAGAACTCACTCACATTTTTAAAGGTGGACTGAAATTTTTCAATATATATACATAAATACATATTTTTAGGAATACTGTGTAAGTCCTTGAATGATAGTACTTTGCAGTATTGCAGCAACTTCCTTCTGAAGAATTCAAAGACCTTTAAAAAAATGAATGAAGCAACTTTCTCCAACCCACTGTGAGGGAGATAACTGCTTGTGCCTTGTTATACAAAGGAAAAGGAGGGGAAAAGAGCAAGACAGAGTAGTTAAGCAATTTGACAAAAGTCATGCAGTACATCCAATGGTCTGAATGAATTTAAGAAAGAAGTTGCCAAGTTGCTGCAGAAAGTATGCAGCCTGGCTGGTATCAGCTCTAAGGAGAATCAGGGGGTGGCAGATGTTGCAGCAGCCCACTGCAATAGGTGTTTGGGAAAGCAGAGCAGGAAGTGTTATTTATCTGTGATGAAAACAAGAGTGGAATGACAAAATATCTGAAAGTTGCAGATATAACAGGGACTCTGGAAGGGCATTTGCAAAAACCACTTCAATCTATTAGCACTCTTTGAGCGTGTCAGCAAACATGGGACAAATGAAAATTGTCTGCCTGTTTTCACTTGGATTTTCAAAGCATTCTCGACAGGATCCAAACAAGAGAGTAGGCAATCAGGTACTCTATTAATGAGTACATCATGCTGTGGCAAGCAGACAAGCTAGCTAAGCATCCAAAAAAAACAACTACGTAATTTAGCATCAAGTCTGCCATTTCCAATGCAGAAAACACTAGTAGCAGTGTGCATCTATCTCCGGTAAATATCTCTGTTGGTTTGTAGATTAATGGACAATGTGGTAATGGCAAATAGTCAGTAAGGTGGAGGTACTTGCAAATGGTAAATGTTCTTTGTCAAACCTAGAGAAATATGAGTAATCAACCACATAATGGTGCAAAGTTCCCTGGTAATAAATGTACATTGGAAGAATTCATTTGAAGTATCCATATCTGTTCCTAGGCTCAAAATCAGAAGGATCTGAAGTCCTCCAAGGCTGCAGTCTACATCCTTTTAGCATCATGCTCTTCCAGGGTCAAACAGTGCTCTCCATTTGTTGTGCATGCATCGGGAATAGTGTGGAGTTTCTTACCAAAAATGGTGTGAGATCAGTATGAAAGAGCATTATGTCCAGAATGCTGTGTTCAGTTCTGTATTCAAAGAAAATTATAGCGGAAATCAACAGGGTCCAGAAATAGCCAACACAATTGTTTCAAAGAATAGCATGAATTCCATGTAGGAAGCAAATTAAATGACAGGTGTATTTATTTTAAAAATCATATGAATAAAATAGGCATTCAAAATAGTTAGAATAAATTATGTAGAAAAGAAAATTCAGTGTTCCTATTTACCTTGTCTTTCACACTCTAGCACCAAAGGCACATCTCATTAAAGTGAGAGATAGGGAAAGTATTCCATCAAAGGGAATACTTTTCCTCAGGCGTCCTCATTCACCTGTGGAAATCTCTTCTACAAGATATCTCTGAGGTGCAGGATGTGGAAGGATTCAAATAAGGAAGAGATATTTGTGGATATTGAAATTTTCCAGATTTACAATAGAAGAAGTTACGATACAAATGATGAATATAAAAGCTTCACAGCTTCACACTAAAACATGTCAACCAACCACTAATGAGGGTGCTAGGAAAGCTATTTCCCTAAGCAATGGTTATCCTTAACTGTTCAGCATGAGAGTCTGTGAGCCTTCCTTTGAAACTTCTGGTACCCATCAATATCAAAGACAAAATACCAAAAAAAAAGAATAATTGCCCAGATCAGACGTGGCATTTCCTGTGTTCTTGAACCGTTTTTTTTCTCTATTTCTTTCTGTCATCAAGGCCAACCTTCTTGTCATCTAAAGTGCATGGAGGTACAGTTGAATCATTTAACATTTCTATCCGTGGTTTTTTTTGCTCTTTTAAGCAATTGAACTCATGGCGCCCAGCATCAGCCTCACTGCCAATTTTGACTTGACCTGGTCATAATTTTGCAAACACTGTCAATGCCAGAGCAACAGCTGAAATGGAAATTTTAATGATGTTAATGAGTAAAAGCTTAAGCTGTGCTTCCTGCACCTGGGCAGCAAAAGTGCATTTATAATTACTTGCTGAACAAGCCTGCTGGCTGCATTCTATCTGCCCCAGGCAAGCAGTTAACTGAGGTTCTCTCCTTTCACCAGGTTTATTTTTGAGTGAATACTTCTGCCAGTGAAAGCTGTTGGATTGACAGCTGTGGAGGCTGAAGTCTTCTATTATGTGACAGAAGTGAAAAAATCTGTAGCAACAGTTTTTATTAGGTCACCTAGTTCATCCCTCTGTCAACACAGGATTGTTCGTTATAATACATTCTTGAGTGATTTCCACCGCCCCTATTCTCCTCCTGCTCTTAAATATAAATCCCTAGGTCTTTTCCATTTTGCTACACAGTCTCTTCTTTACTGACATTGTAGGAAAAAACCCAGTGTGAGTGTGAAGATATGCATGTGCATCTTCCAGGCTCCCAGACTTCATTAGAGAACGGGCAACAAGAAAGTTTGAAATCTGCAGGGAAGATGCTGAGAAAATATCAGATAGCAATTTCTGTGGAACAGTGATTTTCTTCCTAGAAGCATCCTGAAAAACAATGTTTTTTCCTTGCTCTGATGCTAATGCACAATAGATATTGTCTGAATGATCACCACCTTTTTACCAGCAGAGCACCCTTAGAACTTAACATAGCAACTTTGCATTTGTTGAAACAGAGAGAATTGAGGCACGGGGGGATTAAGTGACTTGCCGAAGCTTACAGTGAGTGAAATGAATCTCCTACCTTCTAGACCAAACCCTTAAATCCTCCCTGGGACTGGTTGAGTAAAATTCAACTACTGATGAATCTTTGTCCAGGACAAGATGCTGGTCCCATACCAATGCAGTAGGAACAGAGGAGTCCTTCAAATCCCACATAGCATGGATTTCTGGGAATTCTGATCTCCTCTTAGCCCCCTCTCCCCTTGCATAATGACAGGATTTATTGCCTCCATATTGTAACATGAGGGTATCTCTTCCAGAGTATGTCCTTCTCTCTGTCAAAGTCAAATCAACAGATAAAATCTGGAGCCTGCACAGCCTCATGAGAAGAACTGTGACAGTTTTTTCTGTTTGTACAATCATTGACTCACAGAATGGCTTGGGTTGGAAGGGACCTTAAAGACAATCTAGTTCCAACCTCCATGTCGTGGGCATCCTTCCACTAGAACAGATTGCTCAGAGTCCCATCCAACCTGGCCTTGTACACTTCCAGGGTTGGGGCATCCACAGCTTCCCTGGGCAACCTATTCTCTTGTCTCACCACCCTCACACTATTTAGTACATGAATGGGAGTGGTAGCAGGAACTACAAAAGAGATGACCAGTTTATAGAGATGCATTTTCTTTCTGTTTTGAAGTCATGTATTTACAAATAATTCCAATGGTCAGCAGCAATTACCATGCACCCTTTCTTATCAGATTCTTTCACACTACTGGTCTTTGTACTGGAGCAGTCTCGTGCCAGATAATTTCCTCCAGAGGGGCACTCTGAACACCCTTAGCTTCAAAAGAGCATTACCAGTACATAAAATGGCCAAGACTACTATCCCAGACACGATCCAGTTTGATTAGCATTTGGGATCTTGCCATTTAATTCTATATATTTGGTTTATAAAAGGATCTTAGCTGGCCAGTCAAGCAGTAACTGAGTGTCAGGGAATTACAACTGATTTAGTTATTACTGTGATAGTGCACATGGATGGATCCTAGACTGCATGCCCAAAAACAGAGGGCATCTTCTGCTCTCACATTACAGAGCATAAGTCCATCATGCAGTGCATCTCATGCGGAAATTTCCAGGCTTGCACGTCATGATTTCACTTTGGTTTCAAAGGCACTGGAGCTTCACTGTGTGGTGCTGGCTCCAGGGAGCTGGTCCTGCTGGGAGCAGTCTGCTGGCATTGCTATGCCACTTCCATGACCCGACCTAATGTTTCCATGCCACTCCCTGCTGCTGGGCTCACTCAGCGCTTCAGCACAGCAGTGCACTCTGCAGTGTGGACATGCCCTCAGGTCACTTGCCAAAGTAATTTTATTCCTCCCAGCTCATGCCATGACAACAGTGCAGCATCCAGATGTGGTTATCTAAAAAGAGGGTGATTACAAGAGGATGCAACAGTCTTGAGGAGCCTGTGCAAGAGAAGGGCTGGCTCAAGAGAGTCAGAGCATAAGTAGAGCTAAGAAAAGAGACTAAGACTGGGGACAGCCTCTGTTGGGACTTCACTCTGCAGGAGAAATGTACATGCATGAGCCAGAGTCAGCAAAGAAATAAAGGATATTGGAAGTGAACTTATGTTGAAAAATAATCAGCAAGGCACTTTAAAGAAGGTGAGAATCTGGGTGGCAAATAGGGGTTGTGTCAGATATCTGAATCAAGCCTGGCCACCTGGCCTCCTTCTGTCTTATATCGTTACTTTGTGCTCAGCAGAACAAGGTCTGGCTCGCTGTGCTGAGACACCTGGAGCCTGCCCAATCCTGGAAGAGATGCTAGGCCTGGCTCCCAGCCACCCTCACACACCACAGAGCAGCCAAGGGCTAGAGCTACAAGGACCACCCTGGGGTCTCATCCACTCCTTACCCACAGCACTCATCCAGAATCACATTATCTTGTGCCCTGGCAAAATTCATGCCCTCTCTAAGTGAACAATTTCCCAAAGAGTAACACAAGTGATTCATTCTGTCTTACAGTCTTTCACATGTAAATATTTTATATTCCTATTGAATATTTTTAGATGATTATGAATTCTTGATGTGATGAGGACCTTGCTATGAAATGCAGGCAATACCAAGGACTCCAGAAGGAGGAAAAGGATCCAAGAATAAAAAAAGATATTGCAAACAACAAATCAGAAAGAGCTGGGGTAAAAACATAGCACATACCACTCTTTCTTTCTCCCCTGTCTGGACATTTTCAGAAACTGTCTGGAACTCACATAATGAGCTTTGCACATTGATTGATATGGAATTGGCTGCCTCTCACCCTTTCCCTTACTTTCTCCCTCTTTTTCTCCTTTCAATTCAGATTTTGTTTCACTGTTCCTGTTGAAAGATGCAATACCAATAGCCCGAGGGACCCAGGGCTGAAGTCACTCCAGAGCTTTTGCTCTGTCTGCAGTTTGACTTTTTTTCTGCAGTGCACCCAGAAATCCAGATTGAGCCTCTGAATCCATGTAGTGAGTGGGACTGAAGGCAGAGAATTTCTACAAAAGAGATAGATCCTGAAAGGATCTGAACAAGAAAATTATTACTTTTATAGCCCTAGTATTGATAGCAGCAGTATGAGCTTCATGTACAAGTACCAAAATACCTCAGTGCCAACAGGGGGAACCTCTGCTAGATTGCAGTGACTTCTCTTCTAGGTGTCAATCATCCAGTTGGTCAGAAGGATGTGCACCCATACAGAGGTGAAGGGGTGAAAAACGGTAAGTCTCAGTCAAGTTAGGACAAGGTTTGTCAGCAGAAACCTGTCCTCTTTATTGAACTGAAATAAATAGGGTGAGTTATAATTTGTTTTACCCTATGTATCCACACATAAGCTTGGCTTCTCTTCTAAAAGTCCATTTGTAATGCCAGTTGTTTCTGTGATGTCCTGACTGACAAGATGTCAGTGTCTGTGTGTCACCTCAAGCCAGCTGAGGACTCACCTGCTGGTGCAGATCTAAAAGTACATTAGCCAAAGCCTATCCAAAGGGCATGTAGTTTGTGTGGTTGGTACGTCTGGCTAAACTAGGAATAATAGTCTTGCCAAGGTTTCTCTAGGATCCTTGTTGTCCCTTGTCCAAGGTCCCAGCAATTGCATCTCCACAGAAGTCCTATGACAGGGAGTCACATTGCTATCTGTACAAGAATAATTTCTCACAGCCAGTACAGAATACAAAGATGCCTTGGCCTTCTTTGTGTGGTGAGAGAAGAGAACATTCTCTTTGTCAGAGACAAAGCTAATTTGGACAGGCCTAAACTAAAAAGCTGACTCAGAAAATGCTTATCTGACCCATCTTCCAGACCTGTCCACCTCTGCTCATGCTTCCTTAAGTAGTTGTCTCCAAGCACGCCCCACCATGAATGTCTGCTTAGCCTGTTTCCTTAGCCTGCAAAGACAAAACATCCCACATTGCCAGTCTACCAAGGAAATGTGACCAACCAGCACAGCAAGAGAAGTTCTCAGCTGAAAAAGCCCAGATAAGGATTGCACAAAGGACCCTGGTTATCTTGTCCCTGTTGTGCTGGTATCAAAGTCCTGCACTGAGCATTAGGGTTTCCATGTGTCCCCAGGGTGTAGTACACTGACTTTGCTTGAAGTGCAATTTAAGATTGATGAATTCACACATTTTAAATCAACTGCAAGCATCCGGGCAGGCCCCTTGATGGAGGCTATTAACTTAATGAAACTGAAAGGCTGTGAAGTCAGATAACAGACATTAGAGTCTTTATTTACCTAGAGATTTAAGGAGACCTTTCTGAGATAGCTCATGGCTTCTCTTTTGAGAAGTGTAAGCCACTGCCTAGCAGCTCTTCCTGGGCACATATACACATGCACTCAAGCTGCCAGGAAGGCCCTGAGTGCTGACAAGTGCTCGTTCCCTCCCAAGTTGGCTGACAAGTGGTACATTGTAGCACACAGAGAAAGGTTTATTTTAAAAACCCAGGTTTTCTGCTGCAGTGTAAAAGTAAGGAAACCCAGCAAGCATCATGGTTCTATGTAACCAGCCCCTCAAAAATGATGCAGTTGGATGATTAATAGAAGGTCTTGACCAGGTGTGTGTGAAGTCACTCAGCAAGTCAGTAGCAGGACTAGAGGGTAGAGTCTGACTCTTTCAGCTGCTGCCTGGCTCTGTTGGCCACCACGCATCACAGCCTCCCATCACACACTTCAAAAGGAAGAGCCAAAGCAGTTCTCCAGCCGAGCAAGCCAGTATCTAGGGATCCCTGCTGCCCACCTCATGGTTAATGCATGCAGCGTAGCACGTGCGTGCTCATTCTGTACAAATGTTGTCCATTTCAACTGCTATCAGACCGAGTCTCTCTGATAAGCTCAAACATTATGTTTCCTGCCTCTCCCCAGCTCCCACACACAGCTACAGTGCCAGGGTGCACAGTTGGAATGCTCGGGTGGCTGCTCACGAGGCAGGAGAGGCTGGGCCATCTGGCTTGCTGCTTTCAGGAGGGAGAGCAGAGCAGCAGAGCAGGCACCCAGCACGCACAGCAATCCCCAGGAACCTCCTCACACACACAGTGCTGCAGTGTGCCCCATGCAGCATCCCAGCATCAGTGGCACAATCAGGGACAGAGCAAGGAGGACCAGAGCAGAGGATGGAGAGTGAACAGATCTCATTACCCCTACAGCCACTTGCCTCCTGGGCAGTCAGTTCAAGAAAGACAGAGGGTGCTTGGAAAAATAAAAATGCATCAGCCCTGAGTCCCTGTCTTCAATGTAGTCAGTTTATACTTCATGAACCATGGAGATTGTGATGAGAGCTGTTAGAGTTAGGGAGTAGCCTCGTGCAAGGCATTAAGGATGCTCTGCTCATGAGGTAATCTGGAAGAACAGTCTTTTATGAAGCACTGGTGTTCGGATGTGTTTGTAGTTATGCCACCTTTATTCGAAAATAGACCCCTACTCAGTCACTGAAATGAAATAGAGCAAAATCTTTATATAAGTCATTTTTGTCCTGGAAAACCTACTGCAAACCCTGCTATATCTTGCTCAAATGTACTTGGGCTCCTCCCAGCACCAGACAGAAGAACTCTCAGATGCATGTGATAGAGGATTTAAATGTCAAAATAACTAAGGAGTATTAGGGAATTTATTTTGGCTAAATGACATATGTTTCAATTTGCACAAGGCTGAGGACTGTTACATTTAAGCTCTTATGCAAATGATTTTTGCTCTTGTTCACCTCGATCTAGACATGTTTTTTCAGAGAAAGTCAGGGGTCACTCTGAAACACACTTTCTATTCAATTCTCTTTTTAAAAGGAGCAGATAAAGTTTGCCTTTTAAATTCTTCCCAGTTTCCAGTTTTCTTCTTTTAGTGATGTAATACCTCTTCGGATTTTTCTGTGGGTTGAATGCATTAGTTAGACTGTAGCAAACAGACTAAATTTAAATCACAGAAAAATCTTCCATCTGCAGGAAGTTTAAATCAAATATTACAGGCAAGTTCTTGTTTATAGGCACAACGGAAATGCGAGCACATGTGCATATATTTTTATATATGTATTTAAACCCAAGAATCCCTTGCTAGTATAATCGAAGTCTTAACAGTGTAATCCAAGAATAACACTCCAGATCTGACTGTAACACAAAAAGGAAGCATACTTCTGTACAGAAAAAAATCCCTAAATAATAGTAATAATGCACTTTAAAACTTCTCTGTTGGCACCCCCTTTCCTGCTCCTGTGCTCCCCTTTCCACTGTTCTGGGTCTTGATGGTGGTGGTTTCTCTCTGGTGGGAGGCGATGGGGTTTGTCATAGTGTGCCCTCAACATCTGGAGTCCTTCACCAGAAAAATGCAATATTAATGTTGATGGTTCCTTCTTCCTCACCCTAGGGTCCTGTTGGGGTCTATTTTATACATCTGTTTCTACTCCTTGCTCTTTTTTTCATTAGTCTGCCACCTCACATTACATCCAAATGTATTATTATGGATAGATACTTGTTCCTTGTTCTCTTAGTTACCCAAGATTACTGGTTTTGAGCAGCTCCAGAACCCCTGTCCAGCTGCATTTCTTAACTGGCTGTTGCTGAGTGGTTTGTAGCCATGCAGCTTCCAGTGCCAACCTGTGACCCATCTCCTGCCATCCCATACTTGTACTCTTCTAAACCTCTTCATGCCTACAAAACCGACAGAGATCCACATGCAGCACAGCCCTGCTGGTCCAGGCAATTTTGCCTCAGTGTTGCTCTTTACTGTCACAAAAATCTTGAAGACCAAATATAAAGACAGGGAGCTTTCCCTTTGGAATCCCTGTGGCTTTCATTCCTCTTACCTGCTGTCTGCCACTTCTAATTGAAGTGCAAAGACCATGTCATGAGGATGGTGAAGTTGTATCCAGACTGCAAAATTTGGTTTTTGCCCTGTCACCAACTTCCCAGCTGACACCAGACAAAAACACAGTGTATGTCCTTTGTTTTTCCTGTTGTAAGAAAAGGATGACATTGCTTGTATTATCTCTGCAGAGACTCTGAAGGAAGGACAGATTGTCCCAGGTTTGCAGATGAGCTCTGACAACTCAGACAGTGAAGGAAGAGGCTAAACCATAGTAATTCTCTAACCAATTTTTCACTGATTGTAAGTCCTGGAGCAGAGAAAAGAAATTCTGAGGATCACCAGCAATGGCAAATTTATGTAGCACCTCAGGGATTATCCACCTGCAGGGGCTAGTGAAAGCACAATGATTCCCCACTTTTCCTATATTCCTCACATGCTCAGTGCCAGGAATGGTCTGGGGATGATGACTTAACACACGAGACCTGTGCCAGCTGAGTGTGAGGAACTCCTCAGCTCTCAGGTACCCATCCCCTCTGGCAGGACAACAGGATGGAGAAGGTCTGCTAACCTTTCAAGGCCATAATAACAGCAATAAGAGGAGCTGCCTCTCTTGCAGCCTGCCTCCCAGAGAGAGAATTTCTTGCTGAAGTTCTCATCCTAATTCACTGCTTCATGCCTCCTGGGCTTCAACTACAGAAGCATGCCGTTGTGCTCAGAAACATTTCCAGTGTATGGCTTCTGGCTCCATTATTAGAAAATTGTGCATTATCTACTGGTGAGTGACTTGCATGGTAAAAGTCACCCACAGGGCCCTGTGCACACAGGGGGTGCAGCCTCTGGTCACTAAGATCCAGTACTTTGTTTCAAGCTGCTGCAGACCACGTTTCCTCTCCTTCACTGTGCCCTTCTGCCATCTCATTGCAGCCATAATGCTGTGTACCAAAGAGCTGCTCCTGCTAACCATGGTGCAGATGGGCAGCAGTCTTGCTGACAATTGATGGGTATATTCCAGGGGGGAGAAAGCAGAATTCAGCCTTCCAGTTCTCTGACACATCTCCTGCAGCAAACGCAAAAAATTACTATAATACAAAATAATTATATCTCCTACATCTTACCTTTCAGCATTAGGAATAGTTATGGACCTGGATGAAGCCCATATCCTGAGTCAGGATTGTAAATTTTGCCTTTTCAACACAGCTGATAATAAGTATCAGAGAAAAAAGAAAAAACAAAAGAGCAACAAGGTGATAATCATTCCTTCCCCTATTCCTGGCTGGAGGATTCCTTCCCTCTGGTTGTTGCAGAGCCAGAGAAATAGCAAATTGACTGGCTGTCAGATTTTTCCTTTGGCAACTGGCTTCCAAAGGCAGTGCCTTTTACCTTCTTCTTTCTGTCTTGTGAGATTGCTCCTTCCTGTGACCTGACCTTTGCTTTTTGTCCTGCTTGGCAGAAGCAACCAAGTCCTCATGCCAATCTGAAGTCAATCTGAAGTGAAATCAGGGTGACTGATATAGGATTCCTTTAGCTTCACAGAATCACAGAATCATTTCAATTGGAAAATACCTCAGAGATCATTGAGTCCAACCTATGATCAAATGCCATCATTTCAACTAGAGCACTGCATTCCACATCCAGGCATTCTTTAAACACCCCTGAGATGGTGATTCCACCACATCCCTAGGCAGTCCATTGCAATGCTTAACAACCTTTTCTGTGAAGAAATTCCTTCTGACTGTCCAGTCTGAACCTCCCCTGGTGCAGCTTGAGGCTATGTCCTTGAACTTTTCTCTGGGGAAATGAAGGGGAACTCTGTAAAAGAGAATAACCAAACCAAAGCCATTATCATTTGTGAGAACAATTATTATTATATCCACTGCTAACTACTCTAACCTATCCCTCCTTTCCCCCATCTGCCAGGTTACATGTCTGACGGGACAAATATAGCTTGAAATGAGAAGCCACCCCAAACTGAGATGTCCTGCAGTTACCTGAGCACATGCCATGTCTGTAGGAGCACCTGGGGCAGTAGCCCAGCCCATGGGCAGCTACCTACAGCTGCCACAGAGAATTAAGGACTCTGACAGAGAATTAAGGACTCTGTCAGCTGCACTGCCCAGATACCCTGGGCAAATACATCATCTACTCTATAATACATGAGGTGGATTTTACGAGGTGTAACTTCTGTTTTGCCCAGCAGCAAACCCAGAAAAGCAGGTTCAAGAGAGCCCTGAAGAGGAACATCTTTTCCCAGCTGTGAAGAAAAGTTTTGCATTGCCTGCTGCTCAGGCAGGGGGAGCATAACCATAGAGTGATTGTGCAGCCACATGCTCCTCAGAGAGCAGGAGAACACCCCCAGCTTCAGGGTCTTTGAGCCATTCACAGCCTTGCCTGCCCCACTATCTTCTCCCTTGGAGGGGAATTAGACAGTGCTTCTCCAGCCAGGCTGGCCCTGCCCCATGTATTTAGCCTTTTCATTCTGTCATAGCTGGATTAACCCTCCTGCTCATCTGGACAAGCTGATTAGTCTAAAGAACTTGTTTCATCCCTCTCTAGGGCTTTATTTTTCATCTGTCATTTTCCTCTTTATTACCACATTAAGCTTTTGCCTCTCCAGCTCTTTCCATGCTTTCCACTCACTGTCCCTTTCAGTTTCTGGCCACCGGACTTTGCCAGCCTTTCCCAGCTGGGGTGAGAGTGCAGAGCCTTCCCATTCACCTCAGTGTGATATTTCTCCATGTTCTGTTACCTCCTTACTTCAGATGTTCCCTTTCACCTGAGTTAATCTCCAGTTTATTCCTTCCTTACTCCCTTCTATTTCATCCCCCTGGGTCCATGTTAGTCCCATGCACAGCACTGTGTTTGAAGACTCTGGTGCTCTTGCACATTCCAACTCAACTGGAGGATGTTTCAGGGGCTTTTATCACTATGCTTGGTAATCCTGGGTCAGGAGTCAAGGAAGAAACTGCATGCAGATAGTTGTCCTATAGAACACTTGTACATTCGTGCTTTTTTCTGCCCCAAAGCAGCTTTGGACCATGAAATGGAGGCTCCAGGACTTTGAAGTCCATTAGAATTAGAAGTACTGAGCCTGGCAGCTTCTCTCAGCCTTTTACAGGCCCAGCAACACCACTCCCTCAGCTGCCTTACTCATCTTGGTGGCTGGAACGTGCCCTTATTTCTCCTTGGCTGGTTACCTGATCCTGACCATTGCTCCCTGCTCCTGCCACCTCCTCTCTCTGCTGTTGTCCTTCCAAGTGTCCCTGCACATCCTTCTCCATCTCTGACCAATACAGGCAAACACTCCAAATGGTGGGCAATCGAAATGTATCTTTAGGGAAAAAAAGAAAAGCAGAAAGAGCCTATGATTATGCTACACCTGTGGCTGCCAGCAACAGCTCTGATCACTATGATTGTACATTGTGACCCCTTTTACCATGCTCCATCTGTTTGTTTTTATGAATTTCTAGCAGCAAAAGGACAGTGTCTTATTTGTACTACATGGTCTCCTGTGCAATCTGCCCCAACTGTGACCAAGGCCTTGCTCTATAGGAGAGATCAGGAGGAACAACAGTAAAGAGTGGGAGCCAGCAGCATAGCCCTACATTTGGGAGCAGAATCAGACAATTAAGGAAAGAATTTTCAAATAATCCAAATGAAGAATACAAGGGAATAAGTATTTAATACTCCCTCATGCAGTTTCATCCTCTCTAATAATCCCTAATGTTCCTACAGCACCATTCAAAAGTGAGCAGTGCATAAAGGGCAGGTGCAAAAAGTGGCTCTGACAGGCCAAGATCCTCCCTCTTCCCCAGTGGGATAGGGAGTGTGCTGCTAGAGCCAGGACATGAGGGAGTCCCGTCAGTGGCAGCCACAGCTGTAACTCCATGGAGCTCTGTTGGAAGGATATATTCTGCTTAAGCCATAGCTGGGGCTATATTTCCTATTCTTACTCCCCTTGACTGCACAGGCAGGATCATGCAGAGATTATGGATTTAGAATGCAGTAATGCTCTGTTCAAAATTGAATAAAACCAGTTCACACTTTTAGCAACGCAGTTTGTATTCCTGTCTGTCTGGCAGCTCAGCAAGTTACTCTTCTTGAGGGGAGAGGGTGCACTGATCATAGCTTCCCTTCAAGAAACTTCTGCATGACACAGACAATTTCTCTGTCCTCCTCTTGCCCAGGCATTTTCAGGTGCCAGGCTCCACTCAGGAATTCCCAGCACATACCAGTGCTGGTACGACAAATACTGATGTCCAGGCTGGGTCAAGGGGAATTGAGGACAGTGGGAAAGGATGGACAGGTTGCTGAGGGATCGGACTCTGTCTTCCCAGAGAGAGGGAAGGACAAGCAGAGGAGCTGTGTGTTCCTATTGGAGGATACTGGGGCTGGTACCTGAGATCTGTGCTGGGTATTTTAGAGAGGGAATATTTTACCTTTGTGTATGGAGAAAGGGGAGGATTTCAAGTGTGTTTTTCAAACCTTTTTCCGCTTATCTGATAACAGTTGTGATTATAATCAGAATTAACAAAATTAACAACTCATGCTCCTACTGGGTAGGTAATATCTGTGAACAAAAGGTGACACACACACAGATATATATAAATGTATATATATCAGGGAATGGGCTACCTGCAGGGCATCTGCAGCCTTCTCCCCTCTCTAAAAGCAAACTTGGTCTAGTTTCCTTCTTAGTAGTCTCTAGCTGCAAGCAACTGGAGGGAGAGGGAATAAGTTACTAACATGCTGCATCTCTGTTTCTGAGAATACTTGAGTGTATTTGGGAAAAAAGAAATCCCAGTTGTAAAGGATGGATCCAGATAAATCTAACTCTGGGATCTAATAGGCTTATTAGGGGATTGTGTTAGCTTCCAGAGAATTGGGCAAAGGAACCACATTCCCTTCACAAATTCTCTGGATTATATAAACCTTTTCAATTTTCTGCAAAATCAACCATGTGCATGGAGAACGCACCTGCTTTGTAAGGTGTTCTTAAGGTGGTTTTATACAACTCAGTTTCAGGTCCTGCCTCCCAAGATGAAGACAGGATGGCATTTCAGAAAGGCATTTTTACAGTAGTTCCCATGTAACCATGAGTGCAGCACTGTGTAGTAGCAACCTTGGGTGGAGAAAGGAACAAAATAAGGAATTGCTGAATAATCCAAGTTGGAAGTGACCTTCTAACTCCTGCTAACTTCAAAGCTAAGTTGTACAAGGCCTTGTGCAGGTGAATTTTGAACATCTTCAAGGATGGGGTTCCCACAACCTCGCTGGGCACCTCTCTCATGATCGCCTTTCTGGGAAAAATTTATGTTCAAGTGGAATTCTGTGTGCTGCAATTCATGTGTGATGACTGCCTTGTGCCTTTTGACCTCTGGGAAGAGCATTTTCATTATCAATGCTTTTAGACAGTAGAAAACAGCAGTTAGATCTCCTGTCTGCCTTCCCTGCTTAAGACTAAACTGAGTTTCCCTCAGCCTCTCTCTCTGCACTGTGTGCTGCAGCTTCCAACACTCTGGTAACCCAGCACTGGACTCCCTCCAGTTTGCCAAGCTCCTCCTTTAATGGAGCAATCTCATACTGGACACTGCACACTAGGTATGTCCTCATGAGTGCCAAACAGAGGGACTAATCCCTGCTCCCAGTTTGATAGCTCAGCTTTCCAGATCTGCCCCTAATAAATGCACACCATGGATGTGACCCCTGCAGCTCTGTTCTATGCACTGCATACATGGTAGAAAAGGAAAAACTTACCGCTGAGCATCAGACAAAATTTCCTTCAATACAAAAAAAATTTAAAAAATTGAAATAATTTATGTTTGAAAGCTACAAAAAGGGAAGAGCTTTTAAATGTCCAGTAAAATTTAAGGGCCAATTGTGTGTGTATGCTTGTGGGATGTAAGTAGGTAGCTGAGTGGGTGTCAGTAACACTAGAAAGGAATTCTTACTACTTTTTAAAATAAAAAACATTAAGGATCAAGCAGTCTGAAATAGCAATTATTATGAAGCATGTTCTCATTTCTGAATCTGGTATGAATTTCAGGCTCTGCAGCTATTACATTTTGAATAAATAGCAATTAACATCTAAGGCTTTTCTACTTCTTTTAATTTCTTTTTTTTTGCCCCCGAACTTTTGGATAACAGACTAACTTCAGCCATTCTGAAATTCAAATACCTCTGAAGAGAATGTCAAGATCTCTACATCACCACTAATGAAAAAAAAAGAATCCAAAGCACATTATCCAACTTTGAGATTTTTCTTTATCTTCCTGGACTGACAAGTGCTGACCACTTGTGGGTTGTCATTTATTGTAGTGTCAAATGCCTGCAAATCTCATACTGACTTTGAAGCTAATTTGTATTTCAGTTTTTCATTCTAGTGCCTCCCTGTCAAGTTTTGACTTTTCCCCCCCTTGTTTGTACAATAAAAACCATAGAAAAGTTTTGCAGACCATGTTCTACTGTCTGTGGCATCTGAACAACTCTCCTTTCTGTGGTTCACTGACAGTGATACAAGAGCATATGCTAAATGCCCAAATTGTGCATGAAGCAGCGGATGTAGGATGTCCCCACCAACACTGGAAAGTGTGAAAATGCAGTGTGAGTATGAAATATGGAGAGCTGGAGCTTCAGGTCACCCTTCCAAGTCTGTAATAGTGGTGTAGGAGATGTAACATGGAAAACCAATGAAAATGTAGTTATCAGAGAAAAAAAATGCTAATTCTCAGGTGGTATATTTTCCTTTCACTAGAAAATCCTTTCTGACCCATCTTCTTCCCTTAATGTCTCCAGTCAGTATGTCTAACATCTACAATTAGAAAAAAAAGCCGTGAACATGAGATGAAACATCCTCATCAATGAATTAAACCATTCTTTTCAGTTTATGAGCTTCTTTAAAAAAATTCCAGCGTAAGTGTTATTTATTTCCTGTAGAACAAATGTAAGACAGCATTCGTGTTTCTTTGTTATCATCCTGTGGGAGCAGTCTGTGGACTTCCAGGAATCTGCAGAGCTCAGACTGAAAACTATTGCAGTGATATATGTGGAACGGATACACCGCCTGCAGAGCAGCTGTTGGACCAGTATTCAGCAAGATATGAAAGCTTTGGAATAGACAAAACACTTCACTATTAACCTCTGTTTAATAAAAAGTGCTGTTGCTGGAGGTCTGATGGAAGCTTTGCTCCTGAAGAGGAAGCAGCACTACAGCCCACTTGATCCTGAAATGCATTAACCTTACCAAGGATTACCTTACAAGTGATGCAAATTGACCAAGACCAGGTACTGCCTGTTTCAAGGAAACCATAGTCGGCCCCTCTTTCACACATTACCTCTCCAAGTGTACTTTTCAAACATCCTCTGAAGCAAGCTGGGGTGTTGGCAATGCCTTCAGAGTGTGACACAGACTCCAGTCAGTTGTCCTTTACCCTCTATTCCTGCTTTTCTCCAGCAGGCATCAGCGGGAAATCTGGACAAAAGAAGATTCCTGGAAAGTTTCCTCCCTGCAAGTGCAGGGGGAGGATGCAGCCTCTGCTTTGGTTTCCAAGAGGCAGAAGCAGGGAGCTGAGTGGTGTTGCTGAATCTTAATTCATGGCCATTATCAGAGGTCACTTTCAATTGCTTCTCCCTTAATGAAACGCTGGCTGTTCCTTCCTGGTGTTTCATTAAATCACAAGCTGGAACAGGCAAAGATGCACTGGAATGAAAACAGGGAAAGAGGGGCCCCAGCTGGGCCCTTCTGGGGTCTTCTGGGACCCCCCTGTCTCCTCCAGCTGGAACTCTCCCGCAGTTCACAAAAGAATAAAGAAACTATTTTCTGTGTTGAGAGGTTTTGTTGTTGTTGTCACCTTTTCCAAGTGCCATGCCCAACGTTCCAAAGAGAGAAGAGAATATTTGATTGCAGTAATTAGTTAATCAGTAACTGGCATAATTTTTTTCCCCTGATTAATGTTCTGAATAATCATTGCAGCCCTATCTGTAGGCAGTCCTGTTATCAGAGTCACTTTGAAAACAGCTTTGAAAAGATAGATCTGCATCCCTACAGATAAAATTAGACAGGTCAGATGCTCCACCCTCCAAAAACTGCTCTTTCATTGAAATTGGCCAGGGGAAAAAAGAGATCAAAAATGCATTCTCTTCTCTCAGCTCATTCATTTGCACTTCCCTGTAAGCACCATTCTGGAAGAACCTGGGGAATGAATCCACATGGAAAATTTCAAGCTCACAGGGCAGATGGAGGCACAGGATGGGCCTTCCAGGAAATGAAGACCAGGAAAAACATTTATACCAAGACTAATCCATCTCTGTCCCTAGAGTTTATTCCACTGCTCCAGGGGAATGCTGAAACAGAGGACCATATGCTGATCTAAGGGAAGGGCAATCTCAGTGTGGACTCTGCGTATTTATACATATTAACAGTACATGCATATAAATAGTTTTTTGGGGTTTTTTTTAGATGTATACTCTATTTTTGTATAATGTGTGTTTCATATGTCTTAGACATAAAAACCACGCATGCATAAGATAGACAATAAAGCTAACTTCAGAAAAAGAAAAAGATGTTATCTTTTCCACCCTGCAGGAGTTAGACCAATTCCTAAGGCAGTATTGAAGTTCAAATCATGCCTTTGGAGGCATGAATAGTACAACTCCAATTTTTTTTTTTCTAACAGATTATAAATTCTGAAAAAACTGAATCTTTCCAGGAGAATATTCCAGGCTCAGAAAGCAGTCTCTTGGCTCCTGGATAAAATTTCTAAACTGAATATTTCCAAGAGGAAGACTTCTGTGAGAGGAACAGTACAAGCTCATATGCTCAGAATGCTCAACACAAGACAGTGCTCAATGGGAAGGGCCCAGCTGTCAAAACCATGGCTTTGCCAATTGACTTTGAAAACCTGGACCTGAGTTTTACTCATCACTGGTTAGTGCTGTAGTGTCTTGCACATGAGCTATTTTGAGTGTCCACTTCCAGTCTGTCACCTCTCAACAAAGAAACTTGGTAGAATAGTAGTTTTCCTTTTTGTTCTTTTTCTCCCATGAAGAAGGGGTATTTCCAAAATCCTGAAGGTGCTGGGAGGATGAGGTACCATTTCCTGACAGCTGGACCACCTGCACCCAGAAGCTGTAACATCTTCAAAGGACACATCAGTAGCTGTGGGAAGAGCCCAACAATGACTTGTCAGCAAGAGTGACTTGATCATCACAGATATAAGTTGAATCCTCTCCTTGAGTCAGTTCTCAAAAAAACCCACAAGATATAAGGAGAAAAAAAAAGAGAAGAGAAGAGAAGAGAAGAGAAGGCAGATTGTGTGTGAGGACAGACACTGCATCATTCAGAAGAGCGGGGCTCAGGTACATTGTGTGACCCCACAGACATCAGCAGCAAAGGGGTGAAAGAGGCTCCTCTATGAAACCAGGATTTCCTGTAATTTGTGTGAAGAAATATATTTACCAATCTTACAATGTGATACCACAAGTAAATAAGGAACAGTGAGATAGAATTACAATCAGACCATTTTACCTTTAACTAAACTATGTCCTCAATTATGTTATAACTTTAGTGAAAAATTGCTTCTTGGCAATGAGGCCATTCCTTCTGACCTTTTGCTTGTGGAAAGCCTCAAATCATTTGTCTTGCACCTCCAATATTTCCTGGACATTTAACTTCCACTTAGCCTGCCTAATGCTGAGCTGACAAAAGCTGTCTTGGTAATGGGTACTCATATGTGCAAAACTACTACCTATACTCCTATCATATTCCATTCCTAATGATTATTGTATAATATTTCCTACTTTCTCTTATGCTTAATACTATACTTAGACTTCCTAAAAGAGTCAGGATTAAATGACATGTGAACAGCTAGCAAAGTGGATAATACTATTCCCCTTGCGACAGGAAGACTCCCAGAGTGATATGGTCTGGCTGGCTGATGCATTTGTAGTCATGAGAAACAGAGCAGACAGATCCTTCCTCATTTCTGTCTCTGGAGGATGGAGAGCAGCTTAGAGCTGCTTTTGTCTGCTTAATGGGTAGTGGCCACTTATAGGAGTGAATGCAGTAGGACCCAGACAGTGACTGGAGAGGATCCTTGGACATCTCTGTCTCACTCCTGTACTTGGAAGAGCCAGGTCACTTACTAGTAAAGCCAGTAAAAACTGAGATTCATTCTTGGTTTTAGGATTTCAGAAATAGCTATCATGTCCCAAAGACTGTTTATGCCTTAATAATTGACCTGGTCCTGCCAGTATACAGATATCTGCAGAGGGGAAAAGATGATAATTTACTGATGTTTACTCACTCTCATCCCAGTGGGGATGCAAATACAGAAGGTCATGGCCTCCCTTGTCCATTTATTTAACTAAGGGAATTTCTGCCTTGAGCTGCCTGGCAAACCCAGACTGGGGAGAGCTAGGGCTGCTGTCCTGTCCCTGCTGGTGGCAACTCCACAGCCCCAGGAGACTCAGACTTCACTGCAAATGCAGGGAGCAGAAGCAGTGTTAAATTTAGACAACGTTCATTCCTGCTGTCTGAAGGAAGAGTGAGCAGCTGCCTGTGGCCCGGATTGCACATCTGAGCTGTGTCTCTCACGCTTGGATGCTTGGGCACACAGAAAGTCTGGGAAAGAACTGGGGGCAAAGGCAGGAAAGCTGGAGGACCCCTGTGCAATCTCATCCCCAGGGAGAATCTCCGCAGGCTTGAATGTATTTTTAATCTGTTCCATCAGCAATAACAAACACAGTCAGAAGAAGTAATAACAGGGATTTTGCTGTCTATGAACTTGTTATCATGAAATGTGATCTCTTGATCAAATTAGAGCTGTGCTCACACATTCTCTTTACTGACCTTGGGCTCATCAAGAGAAAAACATTTTCTTCCAAAGGTGGCCTGTCACAGGTGTGTCCTTTAATCAGCCACCCAAACACTTTGCCCTTGTAACTACCTCTTTAATCTGTTGATGCCTTACTCTCTCTGAGTCAACAAGTAAGGTCAAAGCAACATGAGATGTTGTCTTTTAACATGAGATGTCCCATAAAAACAGAGTTGAGTCTTATTACTATCGTGTTGCTTCTGTGCCTAAGCCAAATACCAAGTCAGAAGAGTTGCAGTCCATCCTGGATTTATCCTATTGTCTTAGATGGCCAAGAGTACCTCTTTCCTTCACACTCTTAACTGATGTGTAGCTAAAAACTGAAAGGCAGCTGCTGCAATTCACAGCAGGGCTGTGACTAGACCGCAGTGCAGGGCAGAGTGCTACCTGAATACAGGTAATAAGTTGGTGAAGTTTGTTAGATATCTTGAGTGGAAGATCCTCACTCATCATTCACTGAGACACAACTCCTTAGACAATCAATTCAGCATGTCAGACATCCTCCATTCCACAGTGCCAGTGCTGAAGGGCTCACAAGGACCTTACAGCTACTGCATCTGCCTGCTGGGGCAATATGATAAATACCTGGGGGGTTCCTGAAGCTGATCAGACAATTCCATGATGCAAGCTGGCTGAGTCTTTGTCCAGTGCTCCAGAAGACTTGTCCAAACCCACACAACAGAAGTTAAAGGGTAGAGGTACCAAATGACCCTGCTGTGTCCTTAATGTGCCGGCATGCATAATTCATCATCTTCAGATAACCTGCAGTCCTTCCACCCTTCTGGTGACTGTATCAGCATTTGCAATGCAAAGCACTCCTTTAATTTTATTTATTGAGGGACTGATTTGCACAGCAGGGCATCACTTTGTTTATTCTCTGCTATCGTTGTTACCTTTAATGAAGACAATGAAGAATTTTAAATAATAATTATAAAATAAATTCCCCTCAGTTACCGTGGCAACAAGCTGGAGCTTTTTAACACTGCCATATATTCCATCTGTTTCTTTCTTTCAAATGACAAAACAGCTTCTTCCCATACCAGCATTGCATGGAGGAGAGGAGACTCTCGGGAGGAGGAAAACAGAAGTTCCAGCTAACAAACAGCTCACTTTACTACCCTGAAGGAAAGCCTAGTCAAGAGTGGATTCCTCCCACCAGTGCTGTCCAACAAGGTTTTCTCTACACAAAAAAAGTACACAGGGCTTTTAGCAGCCAAGCCTCCAGGACTTCGTTCACTTCTTCAAGGAGCAATAGGTGAATGTCTTCCTCCCTTACCTCCATCTGAAGCTAAATCAGACACTGTCAGCTAAATATCCTTCAGCTTGGTGCAAGTCTAGACCTACGTATGACTCAGCCCAATTTGGAAACAAAAGTGTGTTCTTGTGATACCGCATGAGAGATGTCACAACATGGGGCTTTCCAATAGATTTTTGGGATTCAGATTAAGGGTAAATAAAATATCATAAAAATGTTGCTTTTCTAGACTCAGTTTCTCTCAGTATTCTCCCACCCAGATTTCCAGAACTGACTTTTTTCTCTTCCTTCTCTTTCTCAGGCTCTGTTTTGGGGCTTACCCCAGCTCATCCCCATTCCCAGAAATTTCATAGCTCTCTAAAATGAACTCTGGTCTTCTCTTGCCTTGTTGGCAGATAAATCCTCTCCCCCTAAAGACTGGCTGTCTGCCACTGCTCAGATGTATGTCACACCTGCCTCCTGCCTAGCATCTGACTCACAGATGGAACCATTTGTTGTACGAAGTTCTCCATCTGCAAGATTTTACCCTTACTTGTAAGGATGTAAAGCCAGTGCAATTCTCCCAAATTTCCTGGAGATACTCTGTCTCTTATGCTTGCAGTACCAACACCACAACTATGATCAAATGTTCTTCTTGGTCTTGCAACTGATGTTCTTCAGAGAAACATCGATGGACAAAACAGGAGGATGCTTAGAAAGAAAGCTGGGAAGCGACCTCAGAAGCACAGCAAATATAAGCCTTATCTTCAGAAGATCTTCAGAATCAAAGAGTTTACAATCCCCTTTCCTTTCCAGTTTCCAGGGTTCATTTTGGTTTGTGTAGGGGTTTTTTACCCCTATTGTCTAAATGTTTCCTGCAGTCTTCTGCCTTCCTTTTCAGTTGGTTTTATTTTTTTCATCTTGTGTCCCAGTGTTTTTCCCAGAGCCCAATTTAATTACCAACAATTTTATTTTCAGGAAGGCTGTATAGTGTTTTGGGGTCTTGCCTCTTCTCATATCCATCTGTTTATTGGTTCCTTCTGTCCTTCCAAATAAACAGCAAATTGCAGCTGGAGATCAAGAGGAAGCTGGGAAGCAAACTGGCAGCTCACCTACTGACATTGTAGCAACTCTAACCAAACCTGAAATGAGAGTCAACTCGTGGCCAGGAGAGTTTAATGCTTTTTGCCTCTGCATATGTGGGTCCTGGCCAGAGCCAGCCCTCACCTTGAGCACCAGATAAACCATCACAGTGGCAATGTCTGCTTTAGAAAGATTCAGGGCTGGACAGCAGAGGATCAGGACAGTCAGTAGCAAGGATGCACCTGCAGGAAAGCCCGAAAGTCACAGACTGAAGTGGTAGTAAGGGCTGTACCACTGACTGAGATTGCCTCAGGACATGAATAACAGCACCTGGTGGTGCTGGAGGGAAAACTGTGTAGTGATTGCAGTGTAGAGAACTGTGGCAGTGAGACTGGTCTGACTGGAGGATGAGTAGGAAAGTCTAGGTGTGGACACACAAGAAAGGACAGCAGAAGAGCTCTGAGAGCAACAGATGTTAATGGCACCAAAATCCAGAGGTCACCAGGATCATGATAAACCTACAGGCAAACTCCCAAGAAACCTGGAAAAAACTCTGGAAAAAAATAAACTAAATATGGATATAATTTCTTTATTTTGTTTTTGGTATTACAGCCCTGAAAAGTACCACTAGCCTTTCTCTGTCACACAAAGACTGAAGTGCTCTTTCTTTCCTTCTTTTCTCCTTATCTTCAAGCATAAAAGCAGACTCCTAGAAATGCTGTTTGTTTCCAGGAGGAAACAGACAGTTACGAAAGTAGCAGAGATGTTTGCCTGTGACCTGATGAGCCATGGAATTAAGACTTGGGAGCTGTGAAGCTTGTCTGCTGACCAGTAGAGTGTGGGATGAATGCCTCAGTGAAGCACTGGGCAATAGTGGAGAAGAAGCAGAAAGGTCATGTGGCCTTTTAAAACTGGGATAGAAGAACTACCAGATGTGCAGCAGAAGATGGAAAAACCAGGCTTGTTTTGAGATACCTTGCCTTGGGATTTCTAAGGGCAGTGTGCAGTGTCTGAATGATAAACTACCAGAATTGTGGTTGATGTCAACCTTTAGAGATGCCGTGTTCAAGTTTTTGAAGGGCAGAAGGGGATAACAGATCAGTAACATCTTCTGTAATATCACACTCCTGAGCCTGGAGGGCTTGGGGCAGAAATGCCACCATCCTGCCTTGGCCTTGCTGTTTCACAGTTGTCCATTACTGGGGATTTTAACCTTCATCCTGAGGTGTCCCTTTGTGTCTAGTGCAATAAACAGGGCCCTGGAGCCAGATGGTCCCATTAGCAGTCTTGATGCTGGCAAGACAAGAGCATAGCACTTGGCACTTTACTACCTGCTCCTTTACATTGCTTATAACTGATGGTTGTGCTGCTAAAATAGGACAAATATGATAAACAACCATGGAAAAAAATCTATGTAGATGGATATTCTATTGTAAACCATATGTCTCTGTCCAGGGCTACTGCACAGTTGTTACTGAAAGCAGCAGGGTTATAAAAAGCAAGACTTGCTACAAATTCAATGATATTTTCTGACCATGTGTATGTAATATCAAGTGTTGAGAGACTGGCCAGAATTTCAGCCCTGGAGGCCAGACAAAACCTCCTCACATCACACCTTCTGGGATCTTTTGCTAAAAGGAGGAAACCATTGCTGCCGGCCAGTGCTTGCCTGGCACCAGGCCCTCCTCCTCCTTCTGGTGGTGAATCTGCACCTCCAAAAGAAGCCAGTTTTTCACTGCAATCCTGGTGATCATAAAGCTAAAGGTGTTGGCCCTTGACTTTAGCTCTTCAAGGACGAAAATCTTCCTTAAAGAAAGAACACATGCACAATCTGATGAAAGCCCAGAGTACAAGTGACACAGCAGACACTTAAACCTCTAGTTTTCCAGGATTCCTAATGACAGAGTCAACTCATCAAATTACTTTATTGTACACTGATGAGGATGTCCTCATTGCTTCTGGATACTAATCTCCCAAACTCCACTCATGACTAGGCATACCAGCTCAGGTTCCCACAGAATACCCTGCCTTTGCTGTCTGAAAGCTAACCCAGCTAATTATTCACCTCAATTAGCATTCATACAGAGAGGATTTCCCAGAGTAATTTCTACTTTAACAATGCCTTGACCATCAACTTTCACCTTATAGTGTGTAACAGCTGTCATTGTCAAGCTTTCCATCTCTGTTTGCTCTCTGAATTCCTTGATTTATATCTTCTGCAGCAAAAACTTAGACAATGAAAGCTAAAAGCGCTTAGCCAAGCAAGGACTGAGATCGATGAAATCAAAGGTTTGGTACTCCCAGGTGAGGAGCAAGACAGGAGTAAACACTAAATGCTCCAAGTTAGAAGCAGTTCTATCCTGTTACCTGCATCCAGGGAGACATGGTGAGTGGGCAGTTAATTGTTGCCCCCAAACACAAACGTTTTCTGCAACTGAAAATCAATATTTTTTTATCTTACAAATCTGAAATCCCAGGTAATAGTGGTTTATTGCCCTGTCACAAAGAGCACTATGAGTAGAGAATCCATAAAAATGGAAATAGTCAGAATCATTTCCTCCTCTACCTGAGTAGACGGAATAAAGAGTCCTTCATCCCTTGGAGCTCTGGCTCTTGGGAATTGGCAAGCTGGAAAAATGATCTTTTTACTAACAACTGTGGATGTTAGAGGGGTTTTCAGTTGGATTTCTGCCCCACTGGGTTGGTGGAAGTGAAGCATTACAGGAGAGAAGAGCATTTGCAATCCTACCTTCCAAGCCTTATCATCTTTTCCTAGTTGTTATGATGAGACGAAGGATTTGTTCCCCTACCTGTCTTCCCTGAGCTGTTTTTCATAGTGGATTGAGAAAGGCTTAAATGTTACAGATGGCTGAAAATCTTGTGGCATCAGCATGAAATGACTGTTTCTGTTCATGCTAATAGTCTGAAATGAACAGCAGCAGCAGCAACACGCCATTGTGAGCCTTGCCCTGGCCCCTTCAGTGTCTATCAGCTGAAAAAAATGAACTAACATACCTGGTAGCAAATACTGTCCAAAGCCTTTTTGGCCCAAACCTGCCACTGGTTTCTAAGACTGGTTTGGCTACTTCAGTGACAGAAGGTGACCCATCCAGAATGCACATATCCAGAGAGTTGCCAGCATTTTTAATGTGTTTTCTTTTTAGTAAATATGAACCTAGGAGGCTGTTTAGGATGCTTGTTTTTTATGTGAACTTCCAAAACCTTTAGTTGTGTTTGAGACCATTTGTACCAGGTCCCATTAAGACCAGCTCTCTACAATAGCTGGGAATCCTCAGGTCAGTGTCACATAACCTTTGCTATCTGGCTTGGGAGCAGCATTAATGGTGACCAACATCTGACTAAGTGCTTTCTGCCTGTTAACCAAAGCAGAAGGTGAGTGTGCATCCTATACATCTGTACTTTTGCTTGGAAGGCTTCTCAATCTGTCCTTGTACAAGTCGTTCCTCATACCTGGTCCCTTCATTAGCTGCCTTCTTTTTCCCTACTTCTTCCTTTTACTAGAATGTAGGTGACTCTGGTACAACAAAAAACCAGCACAACAATCCGATTTTCATTCTCACATTAAGAAAAAGCAGTAAATCCAGATTCTGGGTGCAAAAGCACCTGTAATTGAAAGCCATCACTGGAACACTGGAGCCCTCTGCTCCCCATCCTCCTCCTTCATGCAAGAAAGGTAAATACCTTTCTTTTACCTTTTCTCTCACCTTCTATTTGCCAGCAGACATTTGCACACACGGGTGTCATCTCTACAGCCTTCCCTGACACAAAGTGTGTAAGAAGGAGGTAAGCCATGTCTGTGTTTGAATTGTTCATCCAACAACAAAATAAGTGATCCTTTTAAAATAAAAATATTCAGATTATAAAGAGACACATTTGTTGGAGACAGATTTCAGGGTGTTTCTGAGCAGTGATTATTAAGTGACAGGACCTAAAACTCAGTTTCCATGTTTTTCTGCAGATATGTTTTTAACATCAACCATGATTATGCCTTGGACTGGCATCCTAGGAAAGCAGATGGGTTTTCCTGGCATCAGGTTTCCTAGGCTTTTGACTGTTGGAGTCTACTGCATCCTGTTGTAAGGGGAATGTATTTTGCAGTGCCATAACAGGATTCTATTTCCAAATATAGTGGTTCCCTCCTAATTCTCAGGCATGAGGTACTGCCAGGAATGGCTCAGCCTGACACCATTTTACTACAATGGATATGTGAAAACAGCCTGATTTCTTCACTGAGATTCCAAGCCAGGAATTAATTGAGCCAAGAACAAATAAATAATTCCTTGTTTATTCCTCAGCTAAGGTTTGCTGCTGTTGTCAGGCCATAACAGGTCAGGGAGGAAAATTGCTCTCTCTGCCTCAAAGAAAATACTACTCACAGTTAGAGAAAATTAATAAATGGCAGGACTCCTTTTCCTTCAGGAAAAGGATGTGCCTCCCTCTTTTTAATTTAGTATTTTTTAATTTCTGTCTCTTAACTACAAGTGGTTAGACTATCATTACTACCTTATAAAAACATGAAAATCTTTATAACTTCCCTGGAATTTTCTCCCACCTCAGACCCCACAGTAGTTACTCAACTGGGGGAGCTGTTAAGGTCACAATTGGATTTCTGGGCAAATGCAGGGACAATATGCCTGGAAGCACTGAGCTTGTGAGCTGAACCAATAAGTTTCCGTGGCGAAGTATGGGGGAATTAGTGAGTTAGGGAATGTTCTACAGAACATCATTGCCTCAAGAAAGCCATGAGATCCAAACCTCAACCCCCTTCTGAAGCTCTCCTTTCCTCTATCATGCTGGTAACAGGACTTCCAGGTACCCACAGCCCTCTTCCTTCACAGGTATTATTGAAAAGCTCCTCACCTTGTTGTTCAGGCTCTGATCACCAGAAGTTTACTCTTGGTTTTACATCTCAGGTGAGTGCAAGGACATTTCCTAGTAATGTGAGCATTGCTCCTGCATAGCAAACCCTGAAAAGAGAGGTTTCCAGAGCATTCAACCTCCTCTGTTGCAGGCTTCTCTCTGGCAGCTGAGGGCACTCTCCAGGGTCTCTGTGCAGCAGGACAGAAGATGTACAGCTCAGAAACCTGGCATGTGTCCCACCCTGGGAGACACACTCACTGCTAACACCCACCTGCAGCACAGCATTAGCCCGTGGTCATGTGTTTGAAGTGCTACACTGTGGGGACACTGCCAAGAGGCCCTCTTGGCCAAGATTGCCTTTAGGAACAGGTTAATTACAGGGGCACCTGTGAGGACACACAGCAGTCTTGCTGCAGCAAGGGAGGTGCCCAGGCTGTCTCTCTCTGCTCAGGGCTCCTCAAGATGCTCCTCTGCTTGGTGAGACAAGGGGATGCATCACAATTCTGCTCCACGCCTCTGCTATCCCCCCGTCCATGACATGCGGCTACTGTTACGGCAGAGATCTTTTACCTTAATATTTTACATTTTTATACAGCTTTTAGTTTTAACATTGTTTGATGATCAACTGGCCCCTTCCATCACACCACTGAAATAATTCATAATTGGTAAAACCTTCCAACAGAGTCTGATTTTCCTCCAGTCTTGAGACGAAAAACTTGTGGAGAAGAAAAAAGTGGCTGTTTAGTGGTGTCCACTAAAACTATGCAAGAATAAAGGACAAAAAGCAAAGTGAAAATTTGCACTAACCTGAAGTGTTGGGGAGAGACAGGCATCGATATGGCCAGGAAAAGCCTGTTTAGTGCCTCTCTCTCTTTAAAAAAGAACCTGAATTGTGTGCATGCAGCAAATAAAGAATTTACCAGAATATTAACATCCCCATTCCTATATTGGGTAAAAATATAAGGTTCAAATAGGCACCCTTGGTACAAATAGAAAGGCATTGCTGTCCACCCACGGTCTGTTGCTACTTAAAGACCCCAAGCACTTTGCATTTTGCCAGCCACTTGGAATATATATACTAGCTATAAAATGATACTTAAAGAGTTCCTGCACTTTGTACAAATGGCTATTTATGACCTGCCATCAATGTTGTTCTACAGAGAGGCATGGGGAGGGGGGATTGATGGAGCACTGAGCCCAATCCATCAGTCACTTTGCTACAAACTCAAAACAGATTTTAATTGTGAGGCCAGATTTACTCCAGCCATCTGTATACGAAACGTGTCTCCCCACTGAAACAGAGAAATACTTTATCCTGAATGTTCTTTTGCAATGTATATATTGTATCAATGTCAATAAAATATTTGTCACAGCAAAAATGTAAGCCTGTCTGCTGTGTAACAGAGAGCCCCAGTGGAAGGCAACATTCCCAGATTTAATGCTGACTAAACTTCTCAGTTTCACAGGAAATTAATAGGGCTGGGGAAGAGCCTTGCAATTAGAGGAGCAGGGCTACAAATTCTTGCCTTGCTGTTGGCTTGCTTTATTGGAAAGATCTCAGTTCTTGGAGCAGTGCTGGGCTGATGGCTGAAATTGCTGGGAGCTTTTATTTCTCCTCAAAGCAATAAAAATAAAGCCAATGGCATGACAAGCCTACCTATGTCTCCATCCTCTGGTTTGCCAGAGCATCCCAGGTTGTTCCCCACCCAGAACAGTGGATTTACTCCCCATAACCCCTTTAAACTACGGCACCACTGCTGAGACTGCCAACATGGGAGCCAATTAGGTGGTGCTGCAAAGATGTGAATGCCTGTGGTGTGACATCTATCGGCTCATCTCAAATATCCCCAGAACTGCTGTAAGTGGTAGCAGCTTTTAATCATGACTGAGCTTAACTCAATTCAGGCTATTTCCTTGAGCTATCCAGTCCTTTTGTCCACCTTACTTCCACGATGATTAAAACTCTGTTTACTGTAAGAAGGCAGTATCTTCTTTAAATGTTATTCTTTTCCTCATCACTAGGCAAAATACAATTGTTTCCGAAGATCCTTGGGTTATGTGACTTCCCCCCTCTCCTGTGGTAGACCCAGTCTGCCTCTTCAGATCTCTGGGCAGCCTGGCAGAGTCCTCAAGACCTGGTATCCAGTTCTGCCACTGCTCAGCTCTCTCTGGCACTCAAAGAGGCATTACATTACATCCTTCTTTCTGCATTGCCACAGACACTCATAAATATTTTTTACCCAGGCAGAACAGTTCTCCTTTGCAATCTGGAAACAGATTGCAAACAGATGCAATCCTCCTAATACAGACAAAAAATGACCAGTACAATCTGAAAAGTTGGTCTCTGGGATTCCTAGAAGTGCTGTGCATGTGAGAAAACATTTTCTCCACAATCAAGTGACCACTGCATGCAGGTGTCATCCTTATTTTCTGTGAAGGTGCAAACCCTACTAGCCCCATTGCACCCACATTTGTACTTTTTTCTCCTATGACATGTGGGTACCACTCACTCATTTGTTGTGATTTTAGGTTATTTACACAGCTTGTGGCACAGGACTCCAGTCTAATTAACCTGAATGGATGCTGGCATGCTAAGCATTGCATACTTAGATTTATAGAGGATCCCTCAAAAGCTTATTCTTGCAAGGTTTTTTAAAATCCAATTTGCTTTTCACATTCTGCTGTTTCCTTGCTCCTTGGCATTTCTCTCTGATGGACAATGGAAACAGACATCTGGCTTCCACTTCAGTTTCTAGTCAGGTTTACTCTGAATTTTGTGCGCTAACAGAGTAACATTTGTGTTGCAAGTTCCAAAAGGGGATTTTTCTTTGTTTTTAAGAACAATTCTTTCATGGGAAGTTTTTAATGAATTGCTGTGTGATATTTTTATTGGTCTGTGGTATTTATGGGGCAAGCAAAAGCTGGACTGAGGGTTAAGCCCTAACCTTGGAGCTTTCCTCAAAATGGTGGCCCCTGGGTCACAGTTACTGAATCTAAAACATCCATCACAGGCTTTCTGTGCGCATGAAGGGAAGAATAGATATCAACACCCTCTTATCTCCATTTCTGGTCAGTCATGCTTGTCATCATGGCAGCTAATTCTCAAATCACCAGATGAACCTCTGTGCCGTGTGATTCAGAGAGATCTGCCAAGGAAGAGAATAACAGGTCAGTGTCAGTCCTTCTGCGCTAACCTGGCGATGTTCGTTGCACAGGCATGAGCCTTGTCTCCTGGGTGATATTGAACAACCCAGGAACGATTCCAAACTCCTCAGGCTTTGCTCTTGCTAGGCTGGCAGCACATGTCACCCTTCTCCCATTAGTGGTGAAGTGAGACATGGAGTATATGGAATTGAAGATGGGAAGGAATCCCAGTGAGGCAGGCAATAGTTTGGCAGTTAAATTTACCATCAAAACCATTTGAATGTATTCTAGAGGCACTTTAAGTGCACTGCATTAAACACAACTGGTAATACAAAAACAGAAGAGAAATATATCTTTGATTTCCTTGCCTGTTTTTTATTGCTCTAGTTTAAAGCACGTGAGCACATGCATCCAGGATAAGGCATTAAACGACAGTGAAATTCAGTGGGCAATGTTCCTGCCTTTAGGCAGCAGCATTGAAGGTCTGTATTTTCCTTCAAGCTCATACCTGCTAGTAGGAAAGCAGGAAAAGGCTGGAGGGGTAAGTTGCTTTTTGGACCAAGCATTAAACAGAGAAACACTGTGAGATGCAACAGGGTGAAAATGAGGACGCACATCACTCATCCCAGAAACATTATAGCAGAGTATGTACATCTGACACATAACAAAACTTATTAAAATGACAGTACAAAGTCAAACACTGAAAAATTAGGAAAAGGCAGGGATCTTCAGGCAACCATTAGTTTGCTCCCTTATGCATTAACTATGTGGCTACACAGTGTTTTCCCCGCAGGGCCCTGCTTCATTCACTGCACAAGGTAGGCAGCACAAACTTAATAAATAGCATTTCAGTATTTCCTTTCTCCTTGGTGTTCGCTCTGCTGCCTTCACGATTGGGTTCCTCATCTCCTGTGCCCCTTTCTGCTTTCTCAGTCCCTGTGCTCCCAGTCATATTCCCCTCCCTTGCTGGTGTTCCAGTCCAGAGCCCCTTCACAGGCACAACACCAAGCCTTGCTGGCCTTTCCCATCAGTGCCTCCAAGACATCCTGTCACATTTTTCTCTGCTCCCCTCCATCCTCTTCAACTCCTTTCCAAGGGTTGCTGCTGTCTCTGTAGGGTCCCACCATTATCTCCCCACCCACACAACCTTGGTCACTGAGGACTGGCCTCCCATATGTTCCTTGCCCACCCCATCCACATCAATCCCAGGGGAAGGACCAAGGAGTTGGCACTGCATCAAGAGGCTGCAGGGGTTGGACTGTGACATGGAGAGACATCTTGCAGAGGGTTTTCATGCCAGCCTGAGACCAGGGATCTGCAATACAGGCAAATCCCCAGTTCTCATCAGCCTCAGAGGGTTTAAATCACCTGGAGGGCTCAGCAGCTGATGTCCCTCCCGCAGGCTGTGAGCCCAAGCCCCATCTGATCAGACACAGAGGTGTTTGTCTGAGCTCATCACCTGATGAGCCTTTTGTCGTCAAGGCAGAGAAAACACAGCGGTCCAGGGGCGTGATTCAGCCTAAGCAGGCACTTAATATAGGTCAGTCGAAATGTTCCCTAGGAGTGCCACTGGCTGTAAACAGAAATAGAGCTTGCAAAGCTGTGCAAATCCAATGCCACACTGGTGGCCAGGAGGGGGAGATCACACAGTCACCTAGATGTGGTCTCGGCCTCTGTAATCTCAGTCTGACTCCCTGATCCCACTTCCCTCACCCAGATAATTTTCCAGGCTGAGTCCCTCTCTTCGTTGTGTTTCAGTCTTTCACCCTTCTCCAAATCCCTGGTTTCCCTCTCTCCCCCTTGCTTTTCCCAGCTCCCAGGTGAAGCTCCAAACCTCACCAGGCTCCTGTGAAAATCTGCAGCCCCAGCAGCCACTAAAAGCGGCTCCACATGGCTACAGACCTTGAACAGCAAATTCTGCATAGCCTGAGCATCAAACATGCCCAGGACAGACGGATTCTTGGGGGAATGATGCTTCTACAATCCAAGTAATTCCCAGTAGGCATGTGGAAATCACAGTTTTTGGGGATCACATTTGGGGCAGGTTCATAGACAGACAAAGGGTGCATTCCTGACTCAGAGACTACCCAAGTGCTCACTTTCAAGTCTTATCTCCACAGTATGCTGGACACAGAACATTTAAAGGAAAAGGTCACCTTTATTTTTTAATGTGCACAAAGGCATAATTTTTTTTCAGGCTTCATTCTTGAAAACTGCTACATCATTTTGGATGTAACAAATGTATGGATCCCAAAAAGGAAGACTGAGTAACCATGAAAAATCTCTGCCCGGAAACACTCTTACATATAGAAAAGTAAGATCTTATGATGGGAAGTGCTGGACAAGCTTAATTATATGTGGGTCTAACAACCTGCACGTAAAGATGAGGCATTGTCAGGAACTGATGTGTCAAAAGAAAAAATGTTAGAATAAATGCACTACATTAAAGAGTTATAAATCACCTCTCTCTGATGGCCTAGGTTAAAAAATTCTGAAGGTCTAAGAAAGAAACTTTGGAGGAAAATACAAAATCTCTCAAAAAAACTAGTTAGCTGAAAGACAGCAAACATCAAGTCTACCATTTTCAGAAACACTAGGGTTATTCATACCATGTAAATCAATACATCTTATTCTGATAAACAAGTTTTGTAATGAAAATTTAAAACATAATTACAGTGCCACTGATTGAGATACGTTAAGGTCTAACAAGCAAATTTTCGATTCAGGGAAATCATGTTTCATTGTTTGATTGGACTTTGGATAAAAAGGCATTGGAGTATTGGTTGCTACAGGCTACTGGATTCCTACAGAATTTTTGACAAAGTGGTTTTTAAGACAGAATTGCATAAATTAAGTAGCCAAAGGCAAAAAAACATCATAAACTAGAGCAAGACTGCAAAGCAAAAGAAAGTAAAGAGGAACCAATGACCATTTCATTACAGTAAAACACCATTAGTAAGATACAGTAAGTTTTAGTACCAGGGGATTGTACTACTTAACATAGTTTTCAGTGCTCCTGAAATGTAAAATAAAACAGCAGCACAATGAGCTGATGAGGTCCCTTTACCTAGCCAAGGCTTTGTAAGACTGTGGGGGTTGCTAGGTGCCTGGGCTTCTCAAAGCTCCAGGGGGCCACCACTGAACCACCAAGCCAGAACTTGGGTCTATAAACCTCGCTTAGCACTGTATTTGTCTGCACTGCTTTCACAAGACTGCAGCTGCTATGTTGCTTCTTTCCAACTTTAATTCACAGTACAGCTGGTCTTCAAACAAATGCTCCTTTAAAAATCACAGATATTACTTACAAAGCATAACCTTACCTCCTGGGAAGCTGTCAAGCATAGCCTATGCAATACTTGCTTTGGATGTTGAGGATCAGCATTTGTACAACAGGGATCTGTTCCTGGAAACCTTTGCTTCAAACTCTGTGAAATTTCAACCACATTTTTAAATACCATTGCATCATGTACATTTATAGCATTATAAAAATTAAAATAGTCTTTTTACACCAACCAGTCCACTCCAATCAAGGGTCAAGCCAGCCCAGGTCCTTTGTCCTGGCCCATTTGGATAGGAGATTTCTTAAACTCCCTGCAGAGTCAGCCAAACTGAAGCCAGTTGCTTTAGTGCCTCACCTGTCTCTGCCTTTGAAGCCCTTGCTCAGAGTTGCTTAGGACAAGGCACCTTTAATCCCAGAAGCTGGGCATGCATCCATAGATCACAGCTCCCATTCTCTTGGGTCTGACCCCACTTTTTGTTTTGGCATGAACAAATCTCCCAGATGGTGCATACAGTGGGTAATAAACATGTCTTGTACTCCCAGGTATGCTTCATTGCTGCGGTTGGGGAGCCAACAAGGACATGCTGCTTCTTGTGGCCTCAGAAATAATTCTCTCCTGGGATTATCCTCTCTCCTCCAGTAGGCAGGAATAGCAACACCAAGGAGCTTTCAAAAGCTCTCCATCCATAGTAGATCTCTCCCAACATTGCGAAGAGGAACATGGGGAAGGAAGAAGAAGAGGCAACATAAACTTATCAGGAAGCAGAGTCAGCCTTCACCTGAAATTCAGTACTCAAAATGGTCAGACTGGTGTGGAGGCTGTAGTTCTGTGATAAAGTTTGGGGAGTGTTCTGGAAAGAGCTGGGCAGTGCCCAGCTTGGTGTCTGTGCAGTACAAAGGCAATATGCTCTGTGGCTATTCACCTCTGGGCAGTGCCAGCCACTGGGGTGCCAGGCACTGCCCATGCTCTCAAATCAGCTGTGTGTTTCAGAGGTGCTCCTTTCTTCTCTCTGTGTGGTCATTTCCTTCTCTGCAGACAGTGCCAGGTGCTCAGCTGGAGATAATGGGGATCTATGTGATCTGTGTGAGACAGCATGCACCTCCTTTGCCCCTCTACCTCCCTTCCATACCATATAAGCCACCTCTTGTCTGTACAATCTGATGTTTGACCTCAGTATCCCATATGGAAATTCATGTTTTCTATGTCTGACTTCCACAGGGGTCCTTCCCCAAGACCTTCTTAACAAGTAAACAACAATCTAGATTTTCTCCTATTCTTAGACAGCACAAAAAACAAATAAAAATATTTACTGTTCCTTCAGCTATTTACAAAGTCAGGTGGACACTTCCACACCAGGGAGGGCAAGAAGTAGTGAAAACTGTATTCAGGGCTCCTAAATAAAAGCAGCTCCACAGAGCAGCCAGCTGAGCTGAGCTCTAGCACCCCTCCCCTGCCCCCCTTTCACTTCTCACACCTTTCTCCCCAGCTGCAAAGAAGAAAAGAAACAAATCTTCAAAGGTCAAACGCTGTTGCTGGCTTGCTGGGGTAGGAGAGCTTGATGTCTGATGTCAGTATGGGGCCGTTTTCCCTAGGGCTCATGTCAGTATGACAGATTGTTTTGAGGATGACACCTTGGAAGTAAGATAAATATTTGGGGTCTGAGTTGGATGGCAGCTGTCTAACAGATTAAAAAAAGTCTAAGAGGACAGTCATGTGGGTCTGGCAGCAGGGAAACAGCCCTCTGCTGAATATCTTCACATATAGGCTAGAAAGTAAGCTCTCCCCTCCTGACCTTATATTTGACTGCTTCAGAGACAGGGGAAAGTGTTTTTTGAAGCTCCTCTTGCAGAAGAACATCTCTCACAGCAAGGAAAACATGGTCGAAAGCAAGGCAGCTCTGTGCCATGGTGCACTCAGGTCTCCCTGAAGTGATGTGCTGAAGTTACTGGCCTGAATGTGCACAGTTTAAAAAAGCCTCTCAGCTGCCTTAAAGAGGGTCAGCCCATGGAAAATAATAAAACTTTCCCATTTTTGCCATGAGTTTTGTGCTAGAGAGTCTGTATTGGGGGATTACATGTGCCCCTGTCCCATACCTGCTCTTAAAAGAAGAAAGAGGCAGACCATCATACCCCATGTAAAACTGGATATTGCTAGGTGGATTCCACTGTCATTTTCAGGGGAAGGGGGATGATAGGGACTGCTGCAGCCTCCTGTCTTGACCCAGCATGGACACATGTGTGTCCATTTGTGACAGACCACATCATGATACCTCCAGTTTCTGGGCAGTGAAGACTAGGTAGGGCATCTGCATTTAGACCTGGGGTGGAATTGTGCCTGGCCATCAGCACACACATTGAGGTGTTTTGGTTCTGTGCCTGGACCATCTCTGGGGGAAGGGAGATGTTTCAAACATACCTTCTTGCCCCAGACAAGGGGTTATATTAATGCATCTATTGACATAAACAGTTTAGACTCTTAGAAACTGAGGGCAATTCCCACCAATTTTCTTTATTCTTCTTTGCACTGAAAAAAACCTGAGGACTGAAAATAATTTTGGAAAATTTTCATTACTGGATTTTCTGAGAAAACTTTTTAAGTTGGTGAGGCACTGGAACAAGTTGTGAATGTTTCATCTCTGGCAGTGTTCAAGGCCAGGTTAGATGGGGTTGAGCAACCTGGTCTTGTGGGAGGTGTCCCTGTCCATGGCAGGGGGTGTTGGAACTAGATGATCTTTAAGGTCCCTTACAACCAGAATCATACTATGATTCTACAAAGTTTGTTGGGGAAACCCAACAGGTAATGCAAAATTCCTCTGATGCTTCAATAGGACAAATGCTGGGGTCCAACATAGGGTCAAGTAGAGATCAAGAGAAGCAGTTGTTTGACTTTCTTGACAGTATCATGAGTCCCAATTAGCAACCTCAGGCATCTTTTTAGTAGTGCATCCTTTCTGTTAGGGGTCAAGCTTTCATCTCATTCCCAGAGGAATCAAAATAAAGGTCCAAGATAGGCTCTGTCAAATTGTGATCCCTTCAGCCAAGCTATCGGAGTTCAGCTCCACAACATAGCCACATACAGCAGTTTAAGTTGGGAAAAATGTACCATTTTGAAGTTGAATGTGAAGCTGAGAGAAGGTTTATCCTTTTACACCATTCTGTCAATGATTTTCTCCATTAGAATTTCTCTTCACTAGGAATTGTTTCAATTTAGACCCCTAGGAATAGTCTGTGCATAATTTTTCATTCTGACTTAATGATATTAGCTTCAAAGCCAATGTAATTAAAGTAGTATTCCCTCCTCCTCCATAGTCACACTTTAACTGGTATAAAGGGACTTACTTATAATGGTAGTATTTACATGAAAATTAACTGCATTAATTTTTCCTTCTCTGCACACCTGTATCACATGCAGCTGCAACATCACAAGGGGATGAACTGGGGATGAAATACCAAAACCCTTTTGACAAATTAAAATGTGTTCAGGAATAGGCAGGTGATACTAACAAGGCAGACCACCTCACACTCTGGTCTTGCACTTAGTGGGACAGACTGAGAGTCAGCATCTGTGGGTTTGAGGAAAAGGAATCTAGAAAACTCTGATTTGGGATACTCTGTCAAGAAAGTCCCAAAATAATGGGGAACTTGCAGCTTCTGGTGTCACACCAGCATGGATCTGAATCTCCGCTCCTGATGGCAGACAACATGTTGGTTTCAATTACTGCCTCTCACTATCTTCTCCTACACATGGTTCTGTCAAGTCTCACAGCTCCTTGTTTGGATACTGAAGTTTGCAGCCATCCCCCCAGCCTCCCCATCCTGTTTTTCCATCTCCCAAACTCTAGGTCTCCTTCCAAAGCAACCAGAGGCATCCCACATCAGGTAAGCACCTCTCAGTCACCACAGTCATCTTCCCTGCACAGATGCCAGACAAAGTGCAACATAATTTCACATTTGTCACTTCCCAGACTCCTTCCCAGTCTCCCTGATTTGTGATTTCTATTTCAGGAGTTCTGCAAAGGAGCTCCACTGATTAATCCTCCATCTATGAACTAAAAGCAGCTTTAATCCCAGGGCATGGGAGAGGGACCCTTAAACATTCCTGGTGGAAAGAAGCAGTATTAATTCTGGCATGGGAATAGTACTTAGCTTGCCTGTAGAATTACTTAATTTGTTTCTTAATGGACACAATGCTTTGCTGATAAAAGCCCTAAAGTGCCTTTAAAAAAAAATTAAGAAAGAGATTGTTCCTTCTTTACCCATTGGAGATTCCATTTGTAATGTCTATACTCCATCCTGGAAAGTGGGAAGGGTTATGTTCTGGATGGAAAATTAACAGGTGCAGGCTCAAGTATTTTGTTAACTTAGAAAGGGAAGGGAGAAGCCCACCATTGAAGAAATGCTGAGAGCAGCTCCTTGTAAGAATTACTGTCCAGCCAGAGGTTCAGGGTGGGGCAGGAGGGATAGATATCTAGGGAAATGTTTTACCTCTGATCTTGTATGTTATAGGAAGAAGAGATCAGAGATTATACCCAGTCTCTAAATTTCCCTAATCTGGATAGTAAGGGAAGTTGGTTCTGCCATGTATCAGGTAAAAGCTGGGACCAAACACCACTCCCTAGGCAGAAAGGCTTATCAGCCATTTGGCTCTTTCTTCTGATGCAGCCTTCAGGTGTCATCATTTTCTTATAATTGATAAAAGATGAGAATAAGGAAGAGCTTTTTAGATTATATATATGACATCAGAATATCAACCAAATATTCAGAAACTGAAAATCAGATCCCTGCCCAGCTCTGGATCCTGGCCTAGCACTTTTTTCTGGCCATTTCTGCAGGCTGAATTTGTGCTACTGACCACTGCCAGGCAGTCTAGCTCTGAGATAGACGAACTATTTGTGTAATTTAACATGACAGATCCTGTTCTCTGTAATGCATGATGTATTTCCAGGGACTCCAGGCTTTCATCTTAAGCCCAACAGCCAGGTTTTGGTACTCAGGCTAAAGTGCTGGGGCTCCTGCTTGTACTCCTTGCCACATTTGCCTGGAGCTGCTTGGTGGGTGACAGACCCAGCACTGCCATTTTTCCACATCTTCGTGGCAAGCAAAGTCTTTCTGGCATCCTCTCAGTATGTGGTGTGTGCTGAGTATGGTGCTGCAGCAGGGTTGCTCATGCTTCCTGTCAAGGTTAGTGGATCATCTGCTCTCACCCCTTCAGGTCTGGGATCCCTTGTTCAGCTATTCCCATGCGGGACATCTTGGAGATGCATGAGTGAAAGGACACCATCTCCTCTTATGCCTGGAAGCCTCTTTCAGGAAGGAGGGGAAAGCAACCCATCCTCTGAGATTTACCTCTCTTTCCAGGCTGGGGACAGCAGGCTGGGTTGGACACAGAGAGCTTGGAGGTCAGTCTCCCCACAGCAGTAAGCTTCCTTCCTGTCCAGGAGATGAGAATGGAGCAACAGAGCTTCTGGAGGCTGGACTAAAGTAGATGAGAAACCAAAGTAAAACATTTGAGCTGACAGAGGAAACTTGATGACCCAGGAGTATCAGTGGAATGAGGGAAGATCTTGCAGAGATCAGTGCTATAAGAGCAATAAAGCAAAAGAACGTGACTAGCTACTCAAAATAAAGCTCCTTGAATCATACTGCATTAGCCCATGCAGGAGAAAAATACCCTATGTAATGTACAGAGCAATTATGTACTGAAATCCTGGGCCAAAGCTGAGAGAGGGGAAAAGTGCACAGGAGTCTCTGTTTTAGTGTCACTGTCATAAGCACTCACCAAGGCACAAATGTCAATGAAAGCTGCATATCATCCTGCCCTGGTGAGCACAAAGGGCATCCTTGTGTCTGCAGAAAGAGACAGGGATGTGGCACCAGATCCAGCTGACACTGAAAATTCCTTGGCATTGCGAAAATCTAGGCTTCCCTTCCTCTTGCCTAGCAGGTAAAAATATTGGTAGTTGTTCAAACAGGAGAAATCAGGGAAATCCCATTCCTAAATGCACTGTTTTCTGGCACTTAGCATCTAGCCCAATACTGATGTCACTTTTACAGGCATCAAGGCACCATTAACATCAACTGAGGAACTTCAGACTTAGAGTGGTGTAACCACAATCAGAATCAGGCCTTCAGTAATTTCTGGCATGAGAGTCTGTTCTTCTCCCCCTGTTCCTCCCATTATTTTCTGTGGTCTGTAAGATAATTCACTAAAAATATTACTGTGTGCTGTTTGTACCGCCTGCCTCTTCAAGGTGTTCCTATGCCGTCATTTCTTCCCCACTCCAATCTCTGGAAATTCCATAAATCACTGCAGGTTACACTCACCTGCTGTGGGGACATGCATCACCTAAATACCCTCTTCACAAACTGGCTTTCACCTCAAGGACATAAGAAAAGATGCTCCTGCTGGTTAGTCTGCTTCTTTCCTCGCAGAGGATGTGTGAGGAAAACTCCAAACACAGGAGTATATTGATCTAAATTAAACACACAGACACAATCTAATTACACTGACAGGAAACTGGTGTTTAAAGGCAGAAAATTAAAGCTGTTAATATAATAATGAACAGTTGTGCTTACTGTCTGTGCCTCTGACATTTCATATTGTCATCTCACAGCTAATCACCACCTCTCCTTCTTTTGTGGGAGTTAAAATGTTTTCATCCATTCACCCAACAAGGTAGCTCTCCAGTTCTTTGACAGTTACTAATATATCCTACCTGCTAATGAGCCACCAAGCTGGAGCTGCCCAGGTGATGGAACAACAGCTGCCCACGCTCCACAGTAACCCTGGTCAGGCCAGGCACAGCACACTATAAACCTCCTGGCTGCTTGCCTTGATCCTTCAGATGAGAGCACCACCCCAAGAGCCCCACTCACCCCCTCACTGCTGACAGAGGAACATCAGGAGCAACTCTGAACAAGGTTGCCAGGCTGCTGCAGAAGCAGGGGAGAGCCACAGCCACTGCCTTTGGCCAGGGAGGGCCCTATGAAGCTCAGGGATGGAAAGTCAGACCCTGGGCATGGATGTGAACCCCAGCTCAGCTCGAACTGCTGCACCACCCATGGCCTTGCAGGCGACCTGGCAGCTCTGCCCATGCAGCTATTCCTAGAACAAGCTGCAGAGGCTTTCAAGGCACTGCACTTGACACTGGTCCTGGCTGTTACAGGCTTCCCTTATCTCCAGCCAAGGGCTGTGAAAACTTCAGACTGCAGCCAGTGAGACTGCTGGGCTGGGCCAGTGCAAAGGGTCTCTGCAAGTTTACTGACCAGCTACCACTTGCTTGCTCTCCCAGAATCAGGGACATAAGCACAGCAGCTTGATGGCTTTTTTTTTGCGTGGGGAACTGTGCTCACTACTAAGTGTGTCTGCTGCACAGACAATGAGCCTGGGGAGAGGCAGGAGGACAGACTTGCCTTCGAGTCAGCAGCTGGACTGGGAAGTGGACCCTTGCCCCAGCCTCCAGCATTGCCAATTCCCATTTCCAACAGCAGAAGAGGGAGAAGGGGAATGAGGCTCATCTGCCTATAAAGACAACCTGCAAGCTGTTTTCCTCCAATGATTTTCCAATAAACTTGGCTACATTGCTTGAGGGGATTCTTGACAGCCTCGGCATAACAAAAAGGGCACCACATTCTCCTACAGTAGCCCCCCACAAGGGCTGCACAAGCTGAAAGCCTGTGGAATAAATGTTACATTACCCAGGCCAAATCCTGCTTTGTGCTGCCTGCCAGTTACATCCTAGGTGATGAGTAATGACCTTGTTAATGGTAGAGGGATGAGCTTGGAGTTGCCAAAGTGATTGGACCTATGGTTACAGATCAGCAGGACTGGGAGACACCTTCTGCTTGCACAGCCTGTGTGTACAGAATCCTACATCCAACTGGGAAGGAGGAAATCCAGAGAATTAAGGGTATTTCCATAATCCATATTCATGCTTTTTTTTTTTTTTTTTTTTTTTTCCTTTTNNNNTTTTTTTTTTGTCCCATTCTGGTTTTTGGACACATTAATTTTTGACAGCAAGGAGTTCCTACAGACCTGGAGCTATGTATTACATAAAAATAATTTCCTAGCTTTTTATGAGTAGCTTTTCAATATAATGAATCATCTCTGAGAAAGAAAGTAATTACGAGCCTCCAGTACACCTTGTCTAACCCATCTATTGTTTTACTCTGGTCTACCACGCCTTTGTTACTTATCTCCTGTGCTTGATAAAAAAAAAAATCCAGTGTTTTCCACCCTTTTTCTGCCTGACCGCCAGTTCCTTTTACTTCTCCTACACCTTTTGTGGAGAGACCTCCAGGGCAGAGTATAATATTGCAGGTAAAAGCAAGCCATCTAACAGTATCATGGCATTACCACATAGTTGATCTCCTCTCACATTTCCAGCTGTTCTTTGCCTTGCTTCACCACCTTCCTGCATACTGGAGGGGTTTCATGGAGTTCTCTGCACTGCAAAGCTCATTTTTCCTTCACTTAAGTAAGTCACAGCAATGTCACTGAACAGTTTAAATTACCTCTCCTTGCTCCTTGCCAGTGATGGCACCCACATCTTTAGGAAACAGATTATTGGCTTTGTTTGGGTTATCAGTTTTCCATCCCCTGCATTTCTGTTCACCTGTGACATTCTCTGTCAGCTCCCTCTGTTTGTGGACTGCATGAATTTCCCACCAGTCCCTCAGTCAGCCCCACATATGCAGACCCACACCAGCAGCTGGGAGCAGTGCTAGATGAAGTCCTTTCTCCTGCAGTTTGCCCTAAACCTTCCACTGAGGATCTACAGGAAATCAGCCTCCAAGCCCAGACTTTTCACTACCAGAGACATGAAGAACAAAATAAATCTTCATTCACCCAAGAGGGAAGCAGTATTCATAGGTGACATTCAAGTTGTTGGGGAACAACAAAGTAGTAAGGAAGCCCCAGCTGCTGCACAGTTTTCCCAGGTTCATTCCAGTGCTTGGGTTGATTAAATCCAGAGGACAGTCAGGAAAGGTCACTGAGCAAGCAGGGACAGCAGAAGTCCTGTTTCAGAGGGAGAGTAAGAACAGCAAGGCCAAGTGGAGGGGGTCTGTCCTGCAAAGCAGAGCCAATTCCACCATTCTCACCACCACACTGCAGAGCATTAGTGCACTGGTCCCTAGGGATTGCTGCCAGTGAGGGAATTGCTCCGTGGAGATGCCTCACTTTTGGGCAGCCTTGGCCACTGGCACCACGTGTTAGTCAGCAGCGATGGGAAGTGGTGATGGGGATGATCAGAAAAGCCAAGATGTCATCAGCCGTAGCAGTGAATTAGCATTTTCCCTGGCCTGGTCTTGCCCACATGGAACAGAGAGTGGACACTGGATGCAAATCATGGCTACTACACCTGCCTTTCTCACTGAGAGTGAGCCCACTAACATCCTCCTACACATAGATCCCATCCTCTGACAGGTAGGTAGCATTCAGGCTTGCCCTGCAATTTGTCACTCAGAGGTCTCTTCTGGGGCACTCTGCTCCTTACTTGACCCACAGAACAACCAAGAGGAATGCAGAGAAGGATGTTACTTCCCATCGCCCAGGCAATGAAAGTATCTTTCCTCGTTTTATAGGCACCTGCCGACAGGCTTTAAAAATAGGGGACCCAATTTCCATTTTCATGGTGTTCCCTTATAACATAAAGGAGCTTTAAATTGGAGTGATCTATATTCATCTCATGGTTCCTTTCCACTGCCACAGTGCTGTAAAACCTGCTGTAGTATAAATGAGAATCAGGTCCTAAGTGTTCTCCCACAGCACAGAACAGGTCCAAGTCTTTGAACAAGGCACCTGGAAAGGGCGAGGGAAGGAAGTGTTCTGTGGTCAAAAATGGAGGGAAGTAAAAGGGCAGGATGGCAAATGTGACCTTGATAGGCACATTTGAGAAATAACCCTCTACCAGCTTATGGCTGTGGGATAAGAGTGCTCAAGCTGTTCACACATGGGTGAATTAATGAGTCCAGCTTGTGAGAGAAATAGGCACCATGCAGGTGACACCTTCAGTGACACAGTGTGAATGTGTATGTATAAATCTATATATTTATACCCAGAGGTTTGGCAAATCTTTTCAAATTTGTTTCAACTACCACCAAGAGCCAGTGGATTACTGATAATTTAGAGTTATCCTTCCTGTACAAGATAAGCAGTTTCATATGCAGTGTAAGCAAATATGTCAAGCAATTTCTTGGTTCATCCATCTGTAGCTGCCAGTCACACTGGGATTTATGTATTAACTGCTTTGGATCAAATGTTGGCTCAAACATTGGATAATTTGGTGAGAGAGGCCAGTGTTTTTCCAACTGGAGAGAGAACATGCTGGAAGATGGACAGGACTGTGGACAATGGAATAGTTTTACTTTTTTAACCCCTGACAAATGCCACAGGCAGCAAGGCTAATCACCTCTGCTCTTAAAACTGGGAGGACTGTGGGTTTGGTGTATGCATAGCTTACGTGCAGGTAGCCACTGCCACAGGCAGCACTCCCCTCTGACCTCCTCTGCTGTGCCTATGGGTGCAAACCTGTGACTCCTGGGCTTGGAGGAGGAGGAGAAGGCAGTGCAGAGGTCAAGAGTCAGAGAACAATAGCTGCTCAGCAAGAGGCTTCTCTAACAACTTTCAGCCTCCACAAAGCCCATCTTTTTCTGTCAGGATGTCTGTGTAGCCTCTCCTCTCACTGCTGATGGGTAGCCCAGCACAGCTAGGAGGCATTTTGGTTTTATGGACAAGATCCACAAAGTTTCTCAAGTCACTTTGTGCATTCATCTTCTAAAGAATTTGGTAAGGAGAGAGGAGAGTAACGGTGTCCCATCCCTTGGACCCTCACTGAACTCCAGAGAAACTTTCTAGTTTGAATAAGCTGTGCTGAGCAGAACTCTGGGACCAGCACCAGGCTGGTGGATGAGTGCTGGCATGTCCCAAGGGCCCCCACAGAGGTGCTTTGAGGACTGGAAGAGGAACAACCTCTCCGACCCTTCTTCCTTGCTTTGCTTGTAGTACCTTCTGCCCTTCTAGTTCCCTGTGGGACTCTAAAACATGACTACCTCTCTCCTTGGAGTATCATGAAAAAGTCAGGTACAGGATTCTGGGATGCTGAAAGAAAGGAAGAAGGGATTTTCCCAACCTAGCAAAGGTGAAAGGTCATTAAGTTTGTAGAAGGCAGCCTTCAGACTTTGTCTGAAGTCTCAGATATGTTAAAAAGACATGTAAAGTACAAACACACTGGTCAATGTCTTGCACCATGGAGTTAACACTGCAATAATGTGACACAGCATTTGAGGTGACAGGACTATGTGAATGTCAATGGTGTGGGTAACAGACCAGGAGACCCCATTAACTCACTCCTCTCATGGATTTCTGCTTCAAAACAAAATTACAGGTTGGCTTGAGGCTCCTCATACAGAAAGCAGGTGTCTGACTGGTGATCTTCTCATTCTGCAAACAGCCACTTCTCCTCACCATCAAAGACAGAGGTCAGGCACAGTACAGCAGCTATGAAAGCACTGCACATTTCCCAGCCAGAAAGTCTGAAAACAGCTAAATTAATTGAGTGGGTTAGAATGTGTCCAGGATGCTGGTACTCTGTCCTAGGGAGAAATGCTGTGGCATTTGCCAGGGATTAAAGATATCACTAGCTATACAGTTTGTCCAGGTCTTGCTAACTCTTTTATTGAGCATGGATTCAAATAGCAGAGAGTGGCTGTTTCCTGCAAAACACCAGTGCCATTTCCCACAGCAGTTAAGTTTCCCATAGTGGGGTACTGACACACACTGGTGCTACTTACTTTGTAGGACGGGTCAGAAGCAGAGCCCCGAAGAACACCATGTGCTTGTCTTCTTCCTGTAACTTTCTCTTGCTGACATTGGTCATACCACTCTCCATCAAAAAAAAAAAAAAAAATCACAGCTGCTGGCTCTTCCAGAGCAAGGTCTGTTCACAGCAAGCCAAGAGATAAGCATAAGTCAAGAGCAGTTTTCCCAAGCTCCCAGGCAAGCAACTGTTCATGCCAGGTGGTGCTTCCCAGAAGACTTACCTGGTTGGCATTGTTCCTCCAAGACTCGTTTTGCTTTTGCTATTTCTTAGCTCATATTTGACTAGTTAAAAGTTTTATCAGCCAGGGCCATAAATTATCATGACAGCTTCTAGGGAAACTCGGCCCTTTTGTCTCCTGCTCATTTCCTCTCTGTCCCTTGCCATTGATCAAACCTGCAGAGTTTTAGACTTTTCAAAAGCAGAAACAAAGAGAACTCCAACCCTGTCTAATTGAGATGTAGGTAAAGTTAAAAAGCAGCTGCCATGCATGTCTTTGCCTCAATTAAATTGGCTCCTTGATATTTCTGATAATTCCTTTTTCTTCCTTCCTTTTCATATATTTTTTTTTCTAGAGTAGCTTTATGATTAATGGGTGCTGTGATGTAGTGACATTTCAGATTTCACATATCCCACGCCCCTATTAAATGGCGGGGGCTCGAGCTCCTGTTTACAAGGAGCAAGAGGACTGCAAGTTGTACTATTAATCAACAGGGTAATTCAGCAGGGGTGTGGAGAGAGGGCTCAGATCCCTGCTCCTGGCAAACATGATACCCCCCAGGAAATTTGAAAATGTTTGTATCCAATGCACTCTGCAGCTGAGAGCAAAGTGGCTCAGCTGAGTAGCGGGCTCAAGGAGTATGACTGCACTGCTTGAAGGTCATTAATTTGTGTCTGACGAGAGAGAAAAAACGCAGTGAAAGCCAATGCTTTTCCAATGTGTGGATTGAGGGCTCTAACAGGCCCTGAAGAGCTGATGCTGGAGAGCAGGAGTTGTGTTTCAACCCATTAAGCCCTGGCCTGACTTTCAATGTCAAAAAGGAGATGGATGATGGTGCTGAGAGCAATTTCCTTGCACAGGAGTTTGGAGGCTGTACAGTAAACTTTGAACTGGAGGAAGGGTGAGGAATATCAGGCTTTGCTGGGGGCTGCCTCTGTAATAACTAACTGTCTCTGATCCTAAAGGGACTTCAAGAAAACTAGGTTCAGGAATGCCTCACTGTGCTGAGAAGGGAAGGGTGACTGATCCTGGAGGGAAACAAGTGCAGTGGAATAAGACGGCACTGCATGCCAGGAAAGTGGGACTGATCCTTCTTCTTAAAGGGCTCATTGAGACTCCAAAACCAATGAATGAGTCTAAAAGTAATGTTTAACCATGTCCTTAAGAGTACATCCTAAGTTGCATGAGCATTATGGTTGCCTGGAAAAAAGCCTCAAATTTCCATAGTTGGGGCTCTTGGTCAGGTCTCTGCTATGTCAGTCATTGTGCAGCTGGGGAGGGTGGATAAGGTGGTAGCCTGACGTGACTGATAAGCTTTGTGCAGAGCAGAGGAGAGCACAGCTGAGGAATGGGCTACCAGGATTCTCCCTTTCTTTCCCTGGTGCAGCATTTCTGATCAGGGGTGCCAGGCCAGCATCTAGCATCTGATGAAACATCAAAGCACAGAATGTCCTTTCTTCTGAATGGGAGCAGAATAGACTCCCTTGCCATTCAAGTGGGAGTTGCACAATGTGGCATGTTCAGCAACAAACAGAAAAACACAGGTTAAAAATAAGACTTCCAGAAAAGGACTGGAGAAGCTAACTTCGATCTTCTTATCAAAACACAGAACACAGCCCTATAATCATCAGTGTCAGGACAACTGAGGAGGCTGCAAAACGTGTTACAAGAGCAGAAATTTCTTAAGTCAGCTTTCCGAGTGAAGGAAACTTATGATGTAATTACACCCCACCAGCAGGCACAGCAGCAGCAAGTCTCTGTTGTCTCTGGATGTTTCCCTCCTACATGGGTGTAGTTATAGTAGAAGCAATCCAGCCAATCAAGCTATCCCACATAAAATAGCAGCAGTGAAGAAAATAATTTAAAGCTTTGTCTGCCATGGCCATATGGGGCTTGTAAATGATGTTCCCAGTTCTAAGAACAGGAAAGGTTTCTCTAGGGGACCAGGACACCTAAAATCAGTGTGTTGTCTAACAGCTGTGGAGATGGAAGTAGTTGTGCTTACTCTTTGGGAAGACTTGTAGAGCACCAGCCCTCAGAGAAAGCATCAGAGCTGGTGCAGCTCTTGTGTGCGGCTATTGCACTGTGATTCAGCACCACAACAGTGATTATCCTGCAGTGGGTGGGATGGGAGCAGAGAGAGCAAAGCAAAGAGGAGAAACCCCCAGTCTATTCTACATTGCCACCTCTCTTTGCAAAGCACCAGCAGAGACATACAAGAGATTAAAGAGTCTCTTCTTGGGCAAGTAGTGTCCAAACATCATATTTTCTGCTGCCTAACTCAACTCTAAGAGGTACTGAACAATAACTAAACCAAGAGATGAGCACCAAGTGCTTTGTCTGAACTAGAGGAGCTCCCAAAACAGGGGTTGGCAGGCCTGGGAGGTTCAAGAGAAAAGAATTTAAGGAGGCTTTGACAGGTTCAGGGCCACAAGCTTCTCAAGGAGGAACATCAGAGGGACAGCTAACCTTGCCCAGGGAGTTTCTGGTATGGGCACATGTCTGCTGGGAGAGACCCAGCTCTAACCAGTCCTGCTGGGATAGGAGAATGGACTAGCAGACCTCATGACTTTCCTTTTACTCCCATTTCCTGCAGTTCCTGTGAAAGGTGCCTCTTTGTAAATAAAAATCATCATCTTAATTCTTCCACAACCGAGCTTAAGCAAAGCAAATAGATTTAGATATAAACCCCAAGGGACAGAAAGCTCTGTTGGAGGCCACAGCTTTATCCAGTAACCCCAGCCACATCCTCTCCTCCCTCCTCTGCTGAATAATTCAGAGCTTCATTTTCTTATCTGCTTTAATCTGGGTTCGTACAAACCAGCCCTGCTGTTAAGTAACATGAGGAAGATAAAGAACAACAAGGCATCTTTGTGCAGGGGGAGCCTCAGCAGGCAACAGATACCTCCCTTTGTGTTGCCAGTGTTCAAGAGAGGAACTGGCATCTTTCCTCTGCTCTGGTACACTTGTTTCCCTTCATTTTTTTTCATGCTCCTTTCTCCACAAGGATTATGTGCCTGGGCTGGCCTCTACCTGAAGCAGGAAAAGCCAAGAAGCACTGAGGGAAAGGAAAAACAAAAAAGCCCCAAGCTCTGTAATAGACTTTTCATTTACTAAATCTTTTAGAAGTTTTCCTTCTTTCTGCACTAAATATCAGTTGCTTAAGATAATCTGTGAACCTGCAGAACGACCATTAGGAGCTCCCTGGTGACTAGGTTAATTCACAGTAAATTACAGTCCCTGCCAAGGAGATTGCAGGGAGGTTAGGAAGAGATTGGAAGCGGCAGGCAGCAAAGCACTGTAGCATTTACTAAAACCAGAAAATAGAACAATAATCAAGTACTGTAAGGAACAAGGAGTCCAGGCAGTGAATGCATGTTGGAATAGTCATTTCCAAACTCTGACAAATGCTGGTGAACACTGGAATCAACACTGAGCAAGTTTTCTGAGTGACAGATCAGCAGTAGCCTGTGTTACCATACACAGGAAGCATGAAGAACAGGCATAAAGACACTGCCCTTTTCCCCACTGTTTTTTAATGTGGGAAACATTAGAAAATATTAACAGAAATGCTGGGCAAGAGCCAAAAGCTTGGCTGCACCAGGCATTATACACATGGAAAGATGTTCTTCAGAAAGACGACAACCTTTTCTACCTCCCCTTTCTTCTTGACATGGTTCCATCCTTTCCCATTTGACTGTTAATATGGTGACACTGACCTTGTCATCAGCCCCACCACTGGTGTTGCTGTGAGGACCTGGGCTCGTTCATAACCCAGATATTTGCTAGTGCAATGTGTGCTACTGTTCAGAGGCAGGCTCTCTGGGTGCACCATCCTGGTCCTGATGCAGACCAGCTAGTTGCAAGCATAAAGTGGGGGACAAGTTCCCTGTGCAAGTCACATCTCCTCCAAAGGAGCTTTGCCTCCTTTCTTCTGGCTCAGATTAGAGCCCAGGTTCCTCTCATGTGCTTGGCCACTCTGATGCTGGGAATAAGTACATTTCCATAATCACATTTGAGAGGAAAAAAAGGGGGAAATGCCACAATCCAGGCAATCCCCGAATTACTGAACAATAATTTCAGTCACAGCAATGTCTAAGTGCAACAAAATTGTGCCTGGAGAGCTGGAGAGCATGAGAATGTCAGAGTGGTGTCCACTGTAGGACTGTTCCTATCTACCTGGGGACTGCAGCTGCCCACTGCAAAGCTCCTCAGGGCTCCCAAAACAATTGCATACATCAGAAAACTGCCAGGATTTCTTCACCACATCTTCCAGACACAAAAGACTCCCTCAACACATTTCCCTAATGTCTGCATCCCTTCAAGAGACTAGTGTAGTGAGGACCAACTTGGCCCATAGTGGCAGTGAGGCCAAAAAGAGGTCACATAGCAAGTGTCACCATCCCACAGTGGCTTCTCTTCAGCCTCCTACCCAAGTTTTGTTTCCTTTCTCTTGCTATTTCCAAGTCCCTTACACCAGCCACTGCTGTGGCTACCAGCCAATATTCAGATCCCTGTGATATTCTAGTTGTGGCTTCCTAGTGCATAAAAGCTTGGTGTTCAGCACTTTCCCAGTACATTGGTAGTAGATCATCCTCCAGTGTTCTGGGGTTTTCTGCACTATTCAGCTCAATTCTCTCACCTTTTTGGTGGGCAACAGGCAACAAGTATAGGGGTGTCTGGAAATTCAGCTATCATCTCACCCTCCCCTCCCTCCTTCCTTTCCTTTTTCCCTCCCCCACCAGGCATCTCTGGGCTGCCAGGGCTTTTTAAATATGAACTTTAATATTTTCTGCTAGTAAAATATAACTGTACCAAAAAATCATTTATGCCTTTTTTCTTTCTTCCTGAAAATATACATATTAACCTATCGGAAAGCCTTCGTTTCTTCTGCCAACTGGTATCAACAGTCAATCAGAATCTGTCAACATACCAATTTTATCATCTCCAACTCGGATAGCAGTGCAGTCGTCATGGGAACCAAAATAGTAACTATGGAATAGCTGCCTTAGTAACAACAACAAAAAATGTGTTGGCATAAAATTGCATTTGTAGTAAATTTCAGTTAACACTTTAGAAATTAAACAGCTGCTGTGTGAATCCTGTAGTTTGTAAAATCAAGGGCCCTCTCCAAGGAAATGGTGGCTTTTAAAGTTCCCCAAGATCTAACCTTGTTGCTGGCCCCTAGTGCTCTAATTTGAAAGAGAAGTAACGGGGGAAACACATATTTATTTTGATCTGGGCATTTGTGTAACATGAGATTAAAGATGCAGCAGCTTTATCCTATTTGAAGAGGCAACCTGCATTCCTTATATACAGAGTCAAATTTGTGATGCTGTGGAGAACTACTAACTACAGAGACTTTAAAGACAGTTTGCTTTGGTCCTTGTGAAAATCCAAAAGAACATGACCATGGGCAAACAGTAGGAAGGGAAACATGGAAATTCCTGTATCAATGCAGACCTGTGGCCCAGTACTCTGGGGCATATGCACATTTCAAAGGAAAGCATGTATTCTCAAAATGCTTAGGTCACATATGCACAGAGATTCAGCTTTTCAGGATAGTGGGTCATTTCCTTAGTCCATTTAATGCTCACATTATATTCCCAAAAGCAAGTGAACAGAAAGGGAGGGTATGTCTAAGGAGAGCACTTGCTGGGTTCATCTTTTCAGAGGACAGGTTAAATACACTCAGTGCTTTTATCCCCTCCAGACCTCTGTTTTCTGTCCTGAAACACCTTCAGAAACAGAAAAAGTAAATCCTAGCTTTACTTTGTACGTGAACTATAAAGATCCTGCCAGATCTCCTTGCATTGCACAGACAAACATGATTCTCTTAACAGCAAAGATGAATTGTTAATTTCCAGGTTGGCTTTTTAAATTCACTGCCAAGGAGGTGACCTGCTCAGCTGAGCATCAATGCTGCCCACAGCAGCACATTCAAATCCCAGCACTATCTTCTCTGCCCTGTGGAGAAAAACTCAGTTCTCTACCACTGAGGTCAACCAAACACTGTGGACAGTTGAGGAAGAATCCCCAAAACAGTAATAAAGTCCTTTATGAAATGTCTTACAGCTTTTTTTTGAAATGACAGTACTATTAATTTCAGTTTACTGAAAATAACAAATATACAGAAAGCACATCTGGCACTGGAAAGTCTGAGCCACAGGATGTTGGAGACTGGAGAAGATGGAGAACTACCACTATCTACTTACACTGGTCTTACGTATTTTCTGAAAGGTCCAATTTTTTACTCCTGACAGATAAAAGATGCTGTGCTGTGGGGTCTTTGACACACATGGTTTAGGTATTATAATATTCCTCCATACACATGCCCAGTTCATTACTGGCCTACAGCCAAGGAACAGTTTTATTTAATCAGTGCTATATTAAAATTGTGAAACCATTGTCATAAAAAGGGAATGGATAGGTAGTAAATGTTTCTCTTTCTAGAATAAGAGGTAGTTTAAATATTTGTGTAATTCCAGTGTCACGGGGTTATAATCTATTCACTTTAACACCAAGACACTCTTTACTGGGAACAAGGCCATTGAGACTGTCAGTTTGCAACAAAGGCCAGTGACCCAAACTTCTGCTCCAGCAGATCATGTCCCCATGTAAAGAACAATAATTTAGAATGGTGTAAGTGCTATACACAATTTAAGTGACCTTTTGGCCAGATGAGTGTGTCCTAGTGACTAGTTACCTAAAGAAAGCACGCTCAGAGGAGAGCAATGGTCAGAAAGGTCAAGAAAGCTTTCCATTCTTCCACCTTTGGAAACCTTTTTGTAAGAATGCCTTGGGATGCTCCAGAGAAATCAATAGAAAAATTCTGCTGGAGTGGTAACAAAATCTGTGTCATGTAAAATGAATTCAGACTTAAGGTTTAATGCCATTATCTTAAAAGGGCATCTCTCTAATTCTTCCTAGCACTGTGATAGTACAGTGGAGAATGGCCTGAAAAGGTGTTTCTCTAGAGGAGGTGTGACTACTGAAGGGTTTGGAGGATTAACCTTTCAGTTTTGAGCCAGGGCTGTGAGAACTGGAGCTGCAAGGCTATCAGCATGGACAGAGCTGGCAAGGTTACAAAACAGTTTGGGTGATTAGCCAAGAGCCCCAGTGGAATCAGTGACAGAAGTGAAAACAGATTAGAAAAGCTGCAGCTTGGAAGACAGGAACCAGGACATTGGCTAGAGAATGAGTTTAGTTTGCTCAGAGGCGTTTCTGCGCTAATAAACAGGGGCCAGGGGACTGTGAGGGGAGGGAGGGGCCCTGTAAAGCTGATTCAAAGCAGAACTATGGTGGATAAAGGACAACTCTGGAGGCATTAACAAGCCTAGGGTGTACCCATGCAAAAGTTTGTAGCTATTATTTCCTTACTCCATGCATTTACCACTTTATCACTCGCCCCTTTTCCCTTTCATCCTGACATACACAACCACTTTTCTAAAAAAAAGTGGGGTGAGGTTAGAAACCTTTCCAGTTTTACCACTCAGGAGAGCTGAGCACTACCTGCTATATCCACATGGAGCTGTAATGGACTAATCAAGTATAGTGACTGCCAAACTTCCTGTGTTTTCCTGTGTCTATGAAGCATACCCCTTCATCCCATGAAAGATGATTGCTACTGTTCTATTTTGTAAAAGACACAAAAGAATTGTGATTTCTTTTTACATCATGAAGTTATGGTTTGATCCCAGTGTTAATGGTGCCCACCTACCACCTATAATGTTCTCTAATCCTCAAAAGTTTCCATATCCCACATATGCTACAATTAAAATGTTTTAGAGAGCACTTTAACACCAAGAAGAAAGAAGCAGGAATATTTCATAAATACACTAAAATCTACTGGGATACGGAAGGCTTTAGGAAGGGCAAAGGGAGAAACTAAAGTTATTTCAAAAGATAAATGAGGGATAACATAGGTTGTGCATGAGAACCAGTTTGTCACTGCTCCTCAGTGCCACCTCTGGCTCAGGAGGTGGCATGACTGCAGTCCACAGCACAGGCAGCCAAGGAGAGCACACCAGGGAAGCTTCATTGTCTAGTGGTTTATTTCTGGTGCTCTTCTCTAGGCCATTGCTGCTGCTGCCAGATACTGGATTCTGAGTGGAACAGCTCTTGGGTCTCACCCAGAGCAGCTGGTTGGATGGCTGTGTCCTGATCCATTCCTGGAAGGCAGCTTTGACTACATAAGCTGGAAAGGGAAGATCTTAGTACAGAAGGAAACAGTATAAGCAGTTCACAGTCACTGTGCTCTAAAAGCACGTGTTTACTTTTGACACTTCCAAGAAAATTTTTCTGAAATTAGGTCTGCAACTGCTGACTTATTTTTCCAGATACAAAACATACAATTTTTGAATAAAAAAGTGACCAAAATTGAAGCCAATTTCCTCCTATCTCAAAATAAGGAGCCAAATGGGGAAGGCGTTTCCAGTATGCCCTGCATGGCTATAAGCAATATTCCTTGTAATGCAGCAGCCCTCAGGGAAAGGAGAGGGAGGTGAAGCCCTGTCTCAGCCACATGCATGTCCCAGCACATGCAAAGAGCTCAGCTCCACTTGGATGAGGATTTGTCTGAATGGCACAGCAAATGGAAATCCAGGCCTGAAATTGTTTCATGCCAGCTTTGTGCAGCAGTATATTATCATTTGATGCAATTATGTCATTAACTAATTTGCAAATTTGCATAGAACCATTCATCTAATCTTCAAATAAATAGTATGGGTTTAGCACCAGTGAAAGCCCTCCAGATTAACTGCTTGGTGAATGAAGCCTTCCACTTATCTGTGAGACAGCAGCAGGACTAGCTTTATCCACATGCTGACCTGCCAGCACACTGCACCCTCGATTTGACAGATAACTGCACAGCTTCATCTGAGGACTTGTAGAAAGGAGCTCAGCTCCCTGGCTCAGGCACCTCATAATCTCTCTTGGACCTTTATTGCACATCAGGACAGAAAGTTTTCAGAGAGTGCAGCTGGCACTGAGACTTATCTCAGTTCCTGTGCTCAAATCTCAGCATCTTTGGAATTGAAATGACTAGCAAGTTGTCACAGGGAGCCAGAAATGGCCCCTCCACAAAATGAACACTTTGCATCTGTGAGCAGCTACAGCAGAATAACACTTTCACACATTCTCACGCTGTCTTATTGTCCTCTGCCAACCACCTCACTTTAGTTAGTTATGCTGTGTGCTACACAAGATAATCACACCTCCTTACACAGCGTCTCATGGTTGCTTTACGATAACTGGTTGGATGAGTTCTGCAGCTTGGAAGCTGCCTGTGCAACCACTGCTCTCTTGCAAGTTGCAGAGAGGCTGCCATGGTGTTGAGGAGGGGCAGCAGATCCTTGTGCACCTCTTTGGTGGCAGATGGAGCTGAATTCCTTCACCTACCTGTCACAGCTGGGCAGACTGACAGACTTTCTCCCTTCATCTGGAAAATACACAGGGCCTACACTGTAGAGGAGAAAGAAGATAAGAAGGAGGAGGATCCAGGCTTTTGCTCTACTGTCTTTCCAAAATCCCAGGACCACGACATAACCATGACAACTGCAGCTCTGTAATCAGGGGGATGAGTACTCAAAGACAGTTGCAGACAGAGGAGAGGAATGGCAGACAAAACTCAGAGGTAGAAAACTACCAGGAAGCAGGTGATTTTGCAGCTTGTGTTGTGAAAATAGACCCCATGCCTCAAACCACTGCCAGGGAGGCATGCTTAGAATCTGGGCACACCTGGACCAGCCACTTGGCTCTTGGTTGCTCTTATTATTCTCTGCAACCCTTCAGCACAACTCTTGACAGAAAAATTACCAAATGTAATGCACTTGTGACTTAGTTAATTTGCACCTGTATCTAATTTCAGACCTGCTAGAATAACAGAGCAGTTCTGTAATCAAAAATGGAGAGAGAAAAAAAAAAGCCAGAGCTGCCAGTCACTGGCTGCTGCAGGGGAAACTGCCCCCACTTCATACAGTGTCCTCATGCAAGAGCTTGCATGAAGGTCACAGCAGGATGCAGAGGCTTCTCTGAGAACGCCCAAAGCAAACCCCCTGTGTGGGACTCAAAGTGATTCCGTGGCAATTCCTAGTGGCAGCTGGCAGCACCATGCTCCTCCCCGCTTTGCCAGTCAGCAGCGGCTTCAATCTTGTACACGTCTCTCCATTTTCATTTTGGGAGATTGTTCTGAGCAGTTTACAATTGTCTACTTGTGGCTAACGCCATGACTTTCTGGATGCCAGAGAGTGCCTTGCTTCATCGTCAGAAAAGCAGAAATGAGACAAAGACCCTCTGTCTCATGGTTGTGGCTCATTAGGGTACTAGTCATGAAGCCTCTGTTTCCCCACCAGGCTCTGTAGAGCCACAGATGTTATAGTTCATGTGCCATTTTTAATCCTTTCCCTCAGGCTCTGCCAGGGTCTAGCTCCTCCATAGTGTTCAAGTCCCTAACCATGAGGTTTAAGAAAGTCAAACCCACTTTACTTTTGTCAGCTCTCCCAGTACCCTTACCCGTGCAGGTGCCAGCGTGCTCTGCTCAGCCTGCTCAGCACCTGGCCATATGAAGTGTGGCACACCAGCCCTCAGACCTCTCATGGGCTCTTCTGGGGGACCTTGGGCTGGCCTCATCCTGCCCAGCCAGCAGCTGCCTCTCCCTCATTGCCTGGCACAGAGCTGTGATTTCAAAAATGTTCTCTCTGAAAGAAATCAAAAAAGAAGGGCTTTGGTTTTACTCTTGACGAATGTGTCTGTCCAGCCCACCCCAAAGAGGGCCAATCCATCAGCCTCGTTTCCTGCTCTCCCTTCCCTGCATGGATCCCTTTGCAGCCTGCTACCCCTTAAACCAGGTGCAACTCTACCCTGTCACATGAACCACCACTTATACTAAATCATCTCAATCCATACCTAGCCATCTTCCTACACCTTCCCTCAATGGCATCTGCTTTCCTGTAGCACAATCACCCAGCTCATCCCCAGTGCATGTGGTGACTAACCCCAGCCATCTCCACTCTGAGGGGACCTGAAGGCAATACAGACACAGTACAGCATGGAGCAGCCTGCACTTTTCCCTCGTGAAAGACCAACAGTCTTCAACAGAGCTGCAATAGAGCAAGCAAATCGGGACATAAAATATTTTGAGATCTTAAGATGAAAGGGGTTAGTACGTCATTAACATCAATTTCTTTTGCTGAGACACATGTTAAGCACAGCTCTGGGAATATGTAAGTCTGATGTTTTAACCTTGGCCTTCTTACTGACCTTATCTCTCTAACCCTGGTCATACATTTTAATACCCATGTCCTAATTTCCAGCCTAAAAGGAGGTGGGTTCTAACTGTCCTACCTTGCCAGGCTGCTGTGGTTCTGTAATTAGGTACAGCCCATAGATCTCTTTACATATAAGCATTATCTCTCTGTAATAGCCCCAAAACTCAGTGTCCTGCAATAGCAAGTGTAGCACAGCAATGTGCTCCCTGAGGAAATAGGTCCTTCCACCTCATAGCCCTGCTTTTCCTCACATGCAAGGGAGAATCTCCTTGAGAGAATCTCTCACATCTCCTGGGCAGCTTGTGCAGGCAATATCTGTCCATTACAGCTGAAGCTGAAAGTTGAACTGAGAGGAAGGAATTTCAGACACTGTCTTGAGACATCCTTGCATATCATGCTATATCAAATAGGCCTTCTCTGCACTAAATGCAATCCCAGGAGTGGTTACTCACTCACCCAGTGAGAACAGTGCAAAGCACAACTGTTGATCCATGCTGATCCTATCTCTGCTGAGATTTCCTCCCAGTGATGCCCTGCAGCAAGAGCTCAGAGAAAAAATCTGGGTGAAGGATATGCACTTCTGTCTTCAAAGGGACCCCTGAAGCCACTGTTCCCAGCCTGCCATAGGAGCACAAAGGTCATGAAAAGACCATGCCAGCATTTACACCAGATCCACAAAAAGAATGACTCCAAGGAGCAGGACAAACTCAGGGCATTGAGTGGTGTCGAGGATTTCATGTCATAATTGGCTCCAGGAAGCCTTCTGCTTTCTCAGTCAGCTGAGAACTGTTTCACATTCACAGTATCTGCAGAAATTCTTCTATGCCAAGTAGCCTTTATGTGAAACAGTCTTCCTATGCTTAGAGCAAACAACTAACAGAAGACTGGAATCCTCTGAAGCCATGGTGACTCATGACTGGGTAATTACCTACAGTCCTGCTCCTCTGAGACATGCACCTACCTATGGGCTGGCATTCATCAGTCCTCCTAGTTTCAGTCCTAGCAGAAAGGCCAAGCCTTAAGTACCCCAGGGAAAACAAACATCTGATCCCCCGAGGTGGTGCCTCCAGGGCAAGGTTGAAGGCATATTAGCGATACAGTGTGGGAGAGCTGTAGTTTATCTCAGGATCCAGAGCTATCAATACAGCGCTGCAGTGGGGAGATGCAAAATCTTTAATTAACTTTTGCTCACTCGCTCCCAGCACTGGTGGAGGTGGGTGGATGTGATTGTTGCTCAAGGGAGGATTCTCCCCTCCCCCTGCTTTTGACTTCCCAAGCAATCAGTGCTCTGTATAGAACAACATAAATAGAGCTCCTCAAACCTGGTGGGCTTTAGTTTTGTTTTGTTCTGTTTGGGGTGGGTTTTTCCCTCCTCTCTGCTCTATCAAATACCAAGCAATTTATGGACCACTTTGAATGTGTTTGCACACCCTCTTTGCATCTTAACTGACAACATACATGCTTTTTTAATTAAAATTTTATTGGCTTTTCCATAAGTGATGTACCTACTGTAAGTAAGCACAGTTCGGTACAGATAACATGTGGTTTGTTTAGTTATCTTGCAGGAGATTATTTCTGTTATCATTGTAAGTTGATTATTGTAATTATTGAGAGAGAGAAGGCTGACAGAGAGAGAGCATGCAGAAGGAAAATGGGGGGAATTAAAAGATAATAATAAAAGATAATAGCAGTCTCCTTTGTTCTTTTTTTTTTCTTGACAACCTACTGTACATGCTAAATTTCAGTTTAATGTTAGAGTCCCTCCTTTTGCTAACACACCCCCATCAATAACACAAGGTCTTTAAACCCTAGATGCTTGCAATTAACTTCAGTATCAAAAAAAGACAGAAACGGTCTCTCTTGTTACTACTACCAACCCTGTGAATATCTCAGAATGATTATTTTCACCTCTGTCTTCTGAATTAATTTAATATTTTTAACCCTCTTTAGAAATTGTATGGTTTGGGCGTACAGAAAATTAAAGATAAGCATTATGTATGTGGGGACTGTATGTGCAGGAAAAGACTGGAGGAGAGAGAGACATAGACTGCACAGATAACCAGATGCTCCCGGCATTGTTCTGAAGAGGCAGTCACTGTTTTGTTGGTGGAACATTGTGCTGCCCTGTGCTTGTCTGGAGGGACACATGTTCCAGAGGCAATGAACATTCCCTGTTCATGTGAAGTGCAAGTGAATCTGTATATGCTGGTACTCTCAGTAAGAGAAGTGCTAGTCATCTCAGGTAAGATTATTTTTTCCCACATTTCAGAGAGACACTGAGCAGTGCTTAAAACTACTGGAGGAGGGTATCAGAGGGCCACTTCTTTCCTTTTGCTGCAATGGAAAATGGCAAGACTCTCATATAAATCAGATGGTGCCAATAAGGTTACTTTTTTAGATACTTTGATCCAGATTAGTAAGACTCTCAAGGACTGAGACTTTGAACTTGGCTATGTATTATCTTAAAACATGAGAGAAAGGAATGGCACAACCAGCATGAGCTATTGAAGTGTTCTGGACTGCAGCAATGTCTACCACACCCCAATGACTTTGTGTTCAATTGGGACACCAAAAAAGGGGAAAAGCATAGGTCTTAGTGGGACAGCACCATATTCAGGCATTAGTAGTAGTTAGTAGTGGTGTATGTTTTTAATAACTGGGTATGTTCCACTGTACCATCACCACCAGACTGCAAATCCCCCCCTCAGCTGGGACATGAAGAGTTTCATGGTCAACAGAGTCAAATGCTGCAGAGAGATACAGCAGGAAATCTGTCCTCTATGTATCAGATGCAGAAGTGCCACAAAAGCAGTTTCATCTAATGTCCTGGCCTGACTCCAGCCAGAGTCCCTGTGTCATTCCAGGAATAGTGCGAGTGGCAAACCTCACGCAGGTTGGGGGGTCAGAACTGAAGCCATCCAGCTATGAGCTATTCAGATGCATCTCAGAAAATCCTCCCAAAAGACCAAGGCCCATGAAACCAACCTGAAAAATAAAAACCAAGAAATCAATGCTGTGCTCTTTACAGCTTTTCTGTGGTAAATAAATACTGCATTACCTGCACCGTGCTCACATTAAAGGATTCTCTTCACTCAAGCTAGTTACTCACTTCAGCCTATTTGGTGTTTGCTTCCCCTCTTTGCCAAGGGACCTGATTTGTGGTGACGCATGAAACTTCAAAATGAAGTGCAGCTCTCCCTTTCCTCTCTCAGAAAAGGAGGCTAACGAGGCACACCCTTGCTCACCTTTCCCAAGGAAGAAGAGCTGCAGTCCATGTTATTGCTTTATAATGACATGACTACTTACGGTTTCAAAAGTTCTTGTCAGGGTTCCTCTAGTGAAGAGGAGAAAGACAGGAGATAAGGCTTTGAAGGTCAAAGCAAATGGACAAACCAGGAGAATTTTTTTTTTCCATTGGGGAAGGGGGTGAGAAGTGGGGAGGATACACCCCTAAGATAATCTGTGGTCATAAAAAAGCAGTAGGGATCAAATCAGGTGATTTTCATTCGAGGTACAGAAATCTGGAGATCAGACTAAATATATTCAAGAAAAGCCAGTTTTACCATGCCTTCATTATCTAACAGTGTCTATCCTGACCAATGAGAAGCAAAGAAATGAAAGAAAAGGAAAGGAAAATATTTTTAAATTAACCCACATTTCTCAAACCACTTCAGATAGACAAACAAACAAATAAAACAGGCTGAACTGTCACTCACTTCTTGGATGCAAACTCACGTCATCTTTTATTTTTCTGAATTGATTTGCTTGTTTCTATTGCTTGCCATTTTTATTTTTTGGTCCCTGAAAACGTTGTAAAAATCAGCTAATAGGGGTACAAAATAGTAAGTTTTATGTACATTGCAGAAACTTGTATATGATGCAGTTTGTTAAGATCTCTGCCGTTCCCCCAGCAGCGCGTCAGGTTTGTCTAACACCCAGCCCCTGAGTTACAGTTTTACGGCGCCGATTTATAGCGCTGTAAGTTTAATATAGTGGCGCATTGTAAAAGGCCTTCTTTCTTTCTTTCTTTCTTTCCCCTTTCCCCTTCCCTTAATTAACATTTCAGACGCCGGGAAAGCAGCGCCAGGGCAGGGGCAAGCGGCGGGAGCGGGGCCGGGATTCAGGGAGCGCCCGGAGCGCGGCCCGGGGAGGGGGCGGGCGGTGCTGCCCCCTGGCGGCCCCGCCCGCCGCGCCCAGGCCCTCAGGCCGCCCTGGGGCCACGGAGCCGGCGTCTTCTGAAAAAAGCCGTCGTCATTTCAAAAGAAAAAGGGAGCGCTTCCCTCACTAATTATAAAAATAAATAACCCACCCCGCCAGAGAATATGGCAGCCAGGAAGTGATACAAATTGAACAGACACAAACGCCTCGGTCACCTTTTGCTGCTAATGGTAGTGTTGGACTGTAAATAACCTAAAATATGGCAGCCCTTGTGCACTGGGGGTAAAATACCAGCTTTAGGCACGGGAGCTCTTTCCAGTGCTTGTCTAGTTCTAGGAAAGATTGTTCTGTGGCTGGGATGGTGCCACATGCTGGGGCCACCTCTTCAAGGCCTTCACCTTCCTGGAGTGTAAATTACCTCCAGCCCGGCAGGACTCTTCTGAGATGCTAGGGAACACCTGGATAACTACAGGAAAAACAGCAGTGTTGCTGCTACTTTGTAATATAATCACAGAGTGTCCTGGGTTGGAAGGGACCCACAAGTATTACTGAAGTCCAGCTCCTGGCCCTGCACAGGACAGCATCAAGAACCACACCATGTGCCTGAGAGCGTTGTACAAACACTCCTTGAACTGTGTAAGGCTTGGTGCTGTGACTTTTAAGTCTCCTTGTTTGCCATCCTCCAGTGTGCTGGTTTTTCCACAGACTAGTGGGACCTAGCAATGCTGCCAGCAAAACCAAGCTGTATTGTCTTACAAGGGAGGTGATGTGCCAGAAGTGAGTTGCAAAGAGAAGATGCTTCAGGGACGGAGGAAAGAAGAGATGCTTTGGCTTTCACTGCAGTCCCTCTTCCACTGAGCCCCCTCTACTCCAAACAGGTGTTTGCCATCAGCTGTGCCCATCACTGGAGTCGGCTCCTGCTTCAGTCCCTGCTTCCCTCTTTCACTCTTCTCTACTTCCCTAGATCACCAATTTGTCTGATTGTTTGCAATTAACTGTTGATTATGATGCACAAAAGTCCAAGGAGAATAATTAAAAACCGCTCAGCCAGCAGCAGTGGAAAGACTCTGCTGCTGCAGAAGAGAGAACAGTGCACAACAAGCACATCCCTGCTCCGGGTGGCAAGACGTGGGCTGGTGAGCACCAGCAAGCCTGGTGTGCACAGGTAGGAGCTAGGCTGCAGGAAAGGCAGGGCAGGTGGTGATCTCAGAGAGCTCAGATGAAACATTGCAGGTATTTGCCATAGCTCCCGGAACCATGAAAACATTGGTAATTTTGCACCCCAATTATGATTCAGGAAAAAAAAATGAAATCTCAAAATCAGGGAATGAAGTGAAATGAAAAGACAGAGGAGGAATTATGGAGTTGAAATGAAAGGACCATAAATTGACCAAATGTTACTTAATGAAATCTCAAAATCAGGGAACAAAGTGAAACGAAAACACAGGAGATGTATTATGATTAAATAAATTGCAATTGCAAAACACCCAAAAATTCTGAAATTGAATTAAAACAATTAAATGGAATGGGATGACATTAAGTGCAAGAACTGGACCAAAACTGGCTGCAGTGATACTCATTGAATTGGCGAGATTTCATTTCCTTTTTTAATTGCATTTCCTTCCATCATATGTCCTGTCCATTCTTTTCATTTCAGTTTGTTCCCTGATTATGAGATTTCATTTCCTTTCATGCAATGAAGACTTTTCATTTCATGAAAGGAAGTAAAATCTCAAAATCAGGGAACAAACCAAACCAAACACATAGGAGAGAAATTACAATGAAATGCAATCAAAAAGAAAATTCTGAAATGAAGTGAAAACATTTAAATGGGATGACATGAGGTGCAGTTAAAAGTTCCAATTATTGCTGAGATGACATTAATTGAAATCTCGAAATTGGGAAACAAAGCAAAATGAACAGACAGAGGAGAAGTTATAATGAAATGAAATCCAATTTAAAAAAAAAAAGGAAAAATATGAAATGTAATTAAAGTAATGAAATGGAATGGGATGACATGAAGTGCAGTGAAATGTACTGAAACTTGCAGAAATAATACTCATAGAAATAGCAAGATTTCATTTCATGAAAGGAAATAAAATCTTGAAATCAGGGGATGAAGTGAATAGAATGCACAGGAGAGGAATTATGATGAAATAATGGCAATCGAAATTTTTAAAAATTCTGAAATTAAGTGAAAACAATTAAATGGAATGAGATGACATGAAGTTTAGTGAAGTGGACCAAACTGGGCCAAAATTATACTCATTGAATTAGCAAGATTTCATTTTGTTTCATGAAATACCAGTGGGACCAGGAGCCCAGGAACTGCAACATGCACCTTAGGCCATGGCAGTAGCATTAAAGCCTTGAGTGATTTCCTCATTACCTTTGCTGAATGGGTTGAAGATACACACTTCTCTGTCTTCTCAAGCAGCATCTCTTTTTAGACAAATTGTCAGTGGAAAACCAAGAAATCACCTTGCTGTGAATTACACTTTTGTTGCATGAAATAAAGCACAAAGGCAAATGCTGGAGCTAATAGTGCAAAGTGCCCACTCAGTCGTGTGTCAACACAGATCATTTTTATACACAGTAATAGACAACATGGGGTGTTGAGGAGAAGCCTGGGCAGGAACTACACACAATAAATTTAAATCTTCGAGGACCACATGTGAGAAGCAAAGTTTTACTGAGGTAGAGGCATTTTGCTTCCCCAGTTATACAAAAAAGAATTGCAGATCAAATAGAATGAAGAAAAGTCTGACCAGTTACATGGGCTGAACAGACTCTACACACATAGCCTCTCTCAGGTGCCACCTGTAAAACAGTCTCTGACTCTGCAAAGGGAAGTAGGAAAAGAGGTGTGCAGGTAGGACTGCTGTTTGTCTCTAATAGCATCTCGGAAATGAAAAAAAATCCTTTCCCCTTGAAAAATAACTAAATAAAATTTTCCAAATGAGCCATGCATCCAGAAGGAGATACTGAACTTGCTTTGCTATGGGTGAAACCAAATCTTGGTACATGGTCAGCTGAGCCCACACAGCCTTTTCTCCTTAAAGGAAGGGATCATCTCCCTCACCCTCTGTCTTTCTTTACCTCTGCACTTCTCCTCATCCTGTGAGCTAACCTTTCCTTCTCCTGGCCCTTTGAGCCCATTCTTGTTGCCCACTGAACCCTGCAGTGAACTGTATGAATCATTAGCCTGGCAGGATGTGATCCTAATTTCTGGGGTGGTTTTTGCTATCTTAGTGAGTTAAAGCCACTCAGGGTATGACACGTGCATGGTAAAGAGATGTTAGATACAGCTGGAAGAAAAAAAAAATCTTTCTTCAAAAGGGAATAACACAGTGCCAAAATCTAGTGAAGTGTTTCAATATTTTGCAAGAAATAAACCTAGAGTAATTCCCAACCCTGACCTGTATTTGGATGACCATATTGTACCCCAGATAAAACCATCAATACAGAAATGGGTAAAAATGAAGAGTAAAAAGAATAATTGAACTGCTTTGATTTTCAAAAAGGGGTTCAGGACAGCCCAACTGTGATTATAATGAGTATCTTTTGTTTCCTCTGTGGGAGATCTGTAGGGATACCGTTGCTATAAAAATAGGGGCTCAGCAAACTGGTAGGACATGATTACAGAACTGTGCCTTGCTGCTACACAAAGCATACTTCAAGACACAGACATAATGTTTTCTCTGAAAAAGGTGGATTTAATTGCAAATTCTCTTGGTTTCACCAAAATCTGCATCTTGGGTTCATTTCATGAAGCCTGAGCAAAGGAAATGTTAACAGTTGGGATACCAGAGGCAGAGTGAAAAGAGGAGGAAATCAGTGCAGGGGAAAATGCAAAAATACAAATGGAATGAGGCTTAATACATCAGGGATTACCTCTGCTTTGACTTTTTAAAATAATATCCCTTCTTCTGAAGACACAATTTTAGATGTTAGAAAATTACTGTCCTCTGCAGCCTGATGTTTCAAAATAATGAAGGCTAAAGTCCCATTAGATGTTTAAGGACTAACACATTTAGCAGCTGTAAAACCTAACCATAATGTCTTTCTGTATGTCCACTAAATCACATTATTCTCTAGCAGTGGGATGTATATTCTGTTTAGCTGTCCTGCCTGCCCCAAAACTAGAGTTTTCTCACTGACCATGCCACTTGGTTGTATGTACAGTTCTTGTTCTAGACCTTGAATTTAGGGTTGGTCAAGAGGGATGTAAGAAACATCTTTGAAAGAGCTGACCTCCTGCCAGGCAACTCAGGAGCAACACAGGCAAGACTTAGACTGAAATACAAAAAAGGAACAGCTTTTCTTTTGGAAGAATTTAAGCAGCAAACAGTAACTCCTGGAATAGAGAGCTGTGGGACACTCATTCATTCCAGTGACACAGCATCTTGCCCGCAGTTTACTGCTGTCTGCACCGTGGGATGATGGGCAGGTCGGAGCGAATGAGGGTTTTCTCATGGCAGGCACTGTCCTAAAACAAAGCAGGCTGCCCATGTTTCATTTACAATTTCAGCAGGAGTTTTGCTCTCTTGAACCCAGTGTGCTTTGGTCCGTGGATCCTATCCAGTAGAAAGTTTCATCGAAACTCAGCTACTCACTGAATCTGTGCTTGAGTGGACTGTTAAGTCTCGGTGTCCTAGCATTCAGACTGCTGAAATTCAACACCTTGAAGTCTCAAATCTTCATGTCAAGCTCCTCATTTACCTCAGTCACTGACAGGCTTTCATCTCGCTCAGATAAGCTGCTCTCAGTGTTTAGAAAGTCATCCTTGCAGCCCAGTCTAGCTTCTCTGCTGAGCCTCTTAGCCAGGTGACAGTTTTATAGCCCTCTCTCCTACTGTGCTTGTGCCAGACTCAGAATGACAATCCTCAGAACTCAAATAAATAAATTGTGCCCCAAAGTTGTGAGTTTTGTTCAAAAATTGTAAGCTCAGATTACTTAGGGACAACTTCTATTTCTCTTAGTCTGTATTTCGCTGTCAGTTGCTGGCTGGAGATCTGGGCTTTAGAAAGAAGGAAAGAACAAAGACATTAATTCCCTGCTCCAGGAGACGGACGTGCAAGACATCGGAAATCCGTAAAATCCTGAGCTGGCACCACCCCCAGCCCTGGGGTCTCAAAAGTGCCACTGGGCAAAACCAGGAGCCATAGCTCATCAGCTACAGAGCAAATGCAAACTTTATTGTGTAATGATTGTTGCTGGAAGAATTATCTAGTCTTTCTCTCAGTGAGAGCCTGAGAGATTAAGTTTGGAAGCCTATTAGCAGCCACTGAAATGCCATTGTTATCATTCACTGTTAATCATCACACCTGGCTCTAATGCACTTAATCAGAGCAGTTGACACTTGGGCCCTAAATGAGAGTCAGCCAAGCTGGAGAGAGGTGGAAAATCCCCATGGCTCTTGCATGGGGCCGACATCTTCTGCTCATGGCAGCGTTTGAGTCAAATAAAGACCCCAACAGCAGGGTGGGAACTCCTGGCAGGTCCTTCCAGATCCCTAACTGCTTATAGCTTGGCAGTACATTTAAATGGCACAGGGAGATAGCAGAAAAGCTCCCTGTCATGAAACATCCCACACAGGACTAACAGACATGCTGAGGGAGCCAGCCCCTGGTCAGGGAAAATGTTTCTTGGGGTCTTTTTGGAAACTCTTGCCTGCCAGCTGTTAATGGATGGGGCTGAACTGCAGTCTGCATGTTAATGAGCCTATTATGAGCGGCACTTTATCTTGTGACAATGGTGGATTTAATGGAGTTAAAAGGTTTCCCAGAGTAAATTCTAAATGTCCTAATAATGCAATGAAGACTCTATTAGTGTATTTATTAATTACAACACAGCCACGTGTCAGCAAGCCTGTTTAAGCACCCCAGTATGTGACTTTCCCAGTAGAGAAAGCTCATAGGGGCATGTTCTGCAACCTGAAGATGGGAAGCAGCAGTCTGTGTCACAGCCCTTCTAGAAGCCCTTAACATGGTGTTCCTTATCTCATCTTGCACTTTTACTTCCACTCTACTTTATCTGACAGTAATTCTAGCCTTGATGTCTATGAGGAGCTCTGGGTGCTTATCACCCGAATTCTTCAAAACACCTCGTCAGCCTATGTGTCATTGTCACAGTTGTGGATGAAGGCTCATCTCATATAGATTTGGGCCATATCTCACAGCTCCCCAGGCATACCCCATTGTTTCTCTGGGCTATTTTAATGGGGCTTTACCTTTACCATGAATCTTCCAGTAGAAGTGATGGTCATGTCAGCTTCCACAATGCCTGCTTTTACAAGGTACTATGGCATGGACCAATTGTTATTCCTTGCATGCCTGGGCTCAGATCCTTTAAAGTTCAGGTCAGTCTCAAGGCTAAGATTAATTCCTTGTCTCAGGACTGATGCTGTCTTTTTTACACTACTGGTCAGAAGACTCTTCTATCTTAGGTGCTCTGGCTAGGTTTCCATGAAGACTGTTCACAGGAGAAAAGGACCATGATAATTGTTTTACAACATTGTCAGATAGAGGACATCTTTCTTTGTCTTTCAGGTTATGATTTGCATTAATAGTGAAGTGTGAATGACTGCAGGCTTTCTGTGGGTTTGCCAGAGTCAAGCTTTTGAACTCTTTCCTCTCCTAGGAGCTAGCACACTCAGAGGTGAGGAAAACAAGGGGTGCAATTAACATAAAATTCTGGCACAGTATCATGATTCACAGTATCACCTGGGTTTTTTCTTTCTGTGTTTGTCACCTTTGTCTCTTATTGAATGGCATCTGTGCACAGAATACCTATGTTTTCAAGCTGCAATTCACATCTCATTTGGAACCATACACCTGTTGAAAAAAATGCTAATACAACAGCTCACAACTTTTCACTGACAAGGAGAATGTATTTCCTACCTCCACCAAAGACTCCAGTTGAGAAACTTGTGGTGAAAGCAGTTGTACAGATCTATAGGAGATGCTTTTCTTCATGCCAATGGGCTCATTGGTAATTTTAAAGAAAAGGTTTAAAAGTCTGTTTCAGTTGGAAAATGAGACTAAATAATCTTCTGCAACCCAGTTTCATTCCAAGCTCTCAGCTGCATTGTAATTAACTTTACAATCTGCAGCAGTATAAGAACATTTTCAGTCAAAATAAGAAAGAATGCTTCTTCTATAGTACTTTCTATCCAAGACTGAATTATCATATCATCCTACTGTCTATTGCCTTCCTTTGCTGTGAAGTAGCTTGTCTCTCCTGACAACAAGCACTGGTGGGACAGAAAGACTCCATCTTGCTGGCCCTGACTCACTGCCCACTCCTACACACTCAGCTGTCTCATTTGAAGACAATGTGAAAGAGGCCGCTCTGCATGAGCCCTTCTTGGTGGCAAGCATGCCTTGCTAAGGAATTACAGATCTCATCAGAGGTCCAGAAAGTTTTAACACTGTGTCTAGAAGAGAAATGGCTGCATTTTGGTATTTTAAAGAAAGGAAAGTGGAGGCATTCCATCATTTCTTTAAAGCAAAGAAGAAATTGCTTTGAACATGGAAAGCACCTAATTCAGATCATCTGGACCATGCCTGGACTCACATGCCATCATATAACTGTGAACTTCAACATCATCACAGAAGGGTGTTATTACAGAAGGAGGTCAGTCCTGATTAACATAAGAGTCTACACACTTCTGAGAAACAAAAGGACCATGACAGATCTGGGTATCTCTGTTCTACCACTCTTCTGGGGGTAAATCACAGGAATCATGGCAGACCACATGAAGGAAGAGATTTGCTTCCTGATGTTTGTCATAAGTGATCAGAGAGGCACACTAAACCACAAATAGAGCTGTTTGTATTTCTAAATCAATCCTGAACATGGTGGTTTTTCTGGAAAATAGAAATAATATAAATTAATTTGTCAGCTCCTATCTAGATCCCAACCTGTTCCACAGCAATACATTGAGAAGAGCTGGTTGAAATAATTATTCTTGACTTATGCAATCATTCTTTTTATTTCTGAAGGCTAATGGAGTGAAAACATGGTTTCCAGACCTTTGCTAATGACGGAGTCAGAAATAATGATTTGGGACCCTTATGTTCCTCTCATAATGAGGAAAGCAACACAAAATGATAGGGATGTGAGTCCTCAGCAATCACTTGTTCTTTATTTAAAAGGCAAATGGAGCATTCAGATGAGTTCTTTAGGTTAATGGAGCCACAAATAAGGTTTTGGGGCAAGAATTTTTCACAGATAATGCAATACAGGCAATCAGTTCTCTGGAGGACAGAATTATTTACAGATGTTGAAATTTCTCTGTCACAGTGAGGCAACCAAAAAGTCAACACTGTGAGGACAAGTCAAATGAATCCTTTATTTCTCATTGCCTCAAGTCTGTGCACAAAGTCCCCTGTGGTGCAGAAGCACCACATGCCCAGCCTTGGTGTCAGCTGCTGAAGCGGTACAGGATGATCACAGGAAATGAGAGCCCCAAAAATATTCCGAGAAGAGGACATAGCAAATTTGAAAATCACTTCTCATGTGCCCGTCACCTGAACCTCATGTTCCTCTGCCATGCACTTTCCTGTCTCCTACCCTTGCCCAAGCCCAGATTCTGGCACTAACCCAGCTCACACAAGACCCCCAGCAAAATTAAATGACCCAGAGACTCCTGTTCCACTTTTTGCTAGGGGTCATGAGACCGGACGAAGCAAGCCTAGGAGATCCCTCTGAGGACCCTAAGTAGGAGCTCAGGCAGTTTTATCCCAAGGGAGAAGAGGGCAGAGGTAGCCATCCACACAACCATCAGCTTCAGAGAGAAGGAGTAGAGTATGGGAAGTCCCCCAGGCTCTGCTGATGGTCAGATGCAATTTCCTTGACTTCTGCCAGAAAGAGCTGGAAGAAGTAGAGCCTGGAAAGATTTCTTCCCTGCTGGGTCATTCTTGCTAAGGAGATTGTAGCTGTTTCTTTCTCACAGGCTGGTGAAGGCAGTGGCAAAATGGAGCCCCATAACCTTGGAACAGCAGTTCAGGTCCAGCTCTCCAGAGGCATCTAATTTTTCACCACATCACCACATGAGGCAGGTTCATGTTTCCTTTATAGTTCTTGTTGTACTCATCAGTACTTCTGTAAATAGACCTGAAACAACATCCATAGGCTGGGGACTTTTAGGGACAGGAGCCTAACTCCTTGGTTGCTAGCACCATAAAAATTAATTTTACATCACTGCTTTCCTTTCTAGTGCAGCAAGAAGGGAACCACCTGCAGGTTCAGATGGTTAAAAAAGCGTTCAATGCAGGTATGCCCATATCATTAATTACTCAGCAGGGGGAGGAGGAGGGGCAGTATATAATCCTCTAAATAAGTTCTGAAAGATACATGATTACTACAGTTAACAGTATCTCATTCCTTTTGATATGAAACCATAACAGGGGGAAAAAACTCTTTAAACAGCTTTTTTAACAATCACTATGATGTTTATAACTGAGTATGTATCAAGAAGCAGTCTCCTGGACAGAAAGAGAGAATAGTTCACAGATATATTTGTTTTTTATCAAAGCCTGCCTAGCTCGTTGGAGAAAGAAATTTAAAACCATTGATCTGTCAGGGTTAACAACAAGAGAAGCATGTCTGAGAAATTGGTTCAATATTCAAGACCCTATTTTAATAAAGCTGTTTTCCCAAATTGTGATCTCATCAGCTCTCACAAACTTAGTGGCAGGAGCTTTTTGAATGTATTCATTGGGGTGCCATGAGCACACAGAGGAGCATCTTGAAGTGATGGGGGAGAGCTGACCAGTCCTACAAGTCAGGACTTGAGCCCAGCACCCTTGTTGACATCTGCCTGGTGTAGTGATCCATGAAAAGAGATGTGGAGACAATGTACTCTAAATCTGTGACTATAAAATAGTCCACAAGACTTTGTGGGCTTACATTAGAGTAAGTGATGTTTTATTTCAAGGAGGAAAAAACTACTAAAGTAGAGCATCTATCAATAGATCCATTTTCATATGTGCAACTACTCTGTTAAGATTTTTGACTTTCACTCCAGATTCTGCATGAAATCAGATATTCCTAATAATTAATTGGAAATAGACTCCCCCTTTATCATCTTTTGCATTGTTCTATAGAAATATGAGGTTTTGATGCTGTAAGGCAAATACAAGCTGCAGAAATTCTGCTTCTGCGACTTTCCCTACCCTGCCCAAGACAGTGTGAGATGCTAATCACCCTTCAAACCTCGCAGCATGAAGACTGAACCTTGACAGTCTATTAATGAAGACCCAGCTGCAGTAGGCTGGGCTCATGGCTTGGACAGATGGTACGAGACTGCCCAAATAATGAACTGGGTAGGGCAGTTGTCCAAGAAAGTGCTTCAAGTAACTTTAAATGCACATTTGACTTGATGCAATTTATCAGCCCATGTATGAATGTTTAGTCACAAGCAGAGCACCAAGCTCAGGGATGATGTGAGCCGCTTTAATCAGCTCGCCCCCGGGTAGGAAAAGCACACAAGGAGAAGGGTGCTGTCAGCAGCAGAGTGACGTGCTGAGCACAGAGTAGGTCTCAACAGTCACCTCCACCAACTCTGATTCACTCACTGCTGGTACAACACTGTCACCCTCACCTGTAAGAGACTAACACTAACATACGCAACCACCTAACAACAGTCTGTGCTGGCAAAAAAACATTTGCAAAACAGTCAGTGATCATATCCAAAATGTATTACCCTAACAGATATTTCAAGATGGAAAAAAAAAAGGAAACAAAAGGAAACAAATTATGTGCTAGGGCTGCCGTGAATAAGAGTTGACTGTATCAAAACTGGTTTCTCTGCAATCCAGGTGAATGACTTGGCATCTGGCAACATTGAAAAGCATTTTATTGAAATGGGCACTGCAGACTGCACCATCCTATCTCTCCGTGTAACCACTCTGTCCCCATCATTATTGGTGACTCCTTCATTTTGTGTGTCATTCTCAGATTTATCAGCAGCAATTTTATATTTATTTCAAGATCAGCAATAGAGAAAGGGAAATAACACTGGACACAGACTATTTCCTAGAAACCTCACTCCCATCAGTCAGCATTCCCTACCTCTTTCGACTCAAAATATTGTGCTGGGGCATGATGAACACAGTCCAAAAGCACATTATCTCTGTGCAGTCTCTGTTGACAACTGAATTTATAATTGCATACAAAATGGAAGTTGTTCTGTTTAGTAGACTCTACCTCCTTCAAAGCTAAGTTGCTTGATATTAATTATATTTCCAGTTAGAACCTCATATTTCCCTGTGCACTATTTTGCCAGATACTAATTTCAGGTTGTTTAGCTTATAACTATCTTAACTACTCCTGTTACACCCCTCTGAGGGGGTGGCAAAGTACTGGCAAAACCTAAGACCTTTGCAGTCATCTGCAATATTGCCAGCACTCCCAGGTTCATTAAAAACAGATGTTTCCTGAGCCAACCCTCTCAAGACTCCTAGATATATTTGGTCCTAATAGATAATGTTTAGCAGACTCTTCGTTTACTTCTTCTGGGAAGTAATCAGCCTTATCCAAGTCCATATGCTGTGGATTTTCAAATATAGAGTGGAAATCATGACATAATGTTTTTGACTCCCTGCCTTCATTATAATATCTTTAATTATCTCTGGCTGATGATGCCAGCATTCCTACGGGTTCCTAAACCTACAGAAAGTCCTCACTGCCTCCACCTTCTCTCACTAAATCACAGAGTTTGTGTGCTGTGTTTAGCTGCTTCCCACTCTAACAACCCCTCTTCTGCTGCCTCTTTCCCCTCTCTGATACTGGAAGGGTGTTGTGGTCAAGGAACAGCCAGTAATTTCTGGAGGGGGATCACAAAGGATGCCTAACAACAGCTTTGGGATTCAGAGGCTTTCTGCAATTCATCTACAGTTCATGGGGCGAAAAGCCCTGCCTGCAATTAGAGGGAAATTATGTGAAGAGAAAAATTTGAAAATTCCCATTCTCACAGTCTCTATGCTGTTGTACAGGGTTTCTGTCTGTCAAAAAAAGGTAATGAAAAGTTAATAGATGGCACAGAGACCATAACAAAGAAAGACAGAAGTCATCACTCTAAACTATTAATTTTGTGTGTTTTTTCCATTTCACTCATTTTTCTTTTTCAAAATTATCTGGCGCATCTTGTCTTTACTTCCACATGCACAACTGAACTAAAAGCTTTGCTCTCAGAAAAAATATCTACTACAAATAGAAGTTTGTTATTGTAATAGCACATTCACCACACACACACACACTGCATTCTAATAACTACAGCTGTATAGAGAAATCCTCTTAAAACAAAGAAATACCAAAACGAATAATGAGAATGTTCGACAAAACTCTCTGAAGCAAACAGGGAAATAGAAAGATTGTTTGACCTTTTAATACTGTAAATACAACTGGAGTGCCCAAGGAATGGCTGCATCCCACAGCCTCCTGAACAAATACCTGATGCCTCTAGTAACATTGTTTTCCTGCATGTGTCTATAGCAGCCACATGGCTCCGCTTAGTAGCAGGACAAGACAGGTGGGATTATATGGAGCAGCATTTCCCAGCTGTTTTGATTTCTGTGGGTTTTGTTTTGTTTAGCTTGGGTTTTTCTTCCAGGAACTGTATCCATTGAATAGGCTAAGTCATCAAATACAGCACCCATTTCTTCTCTGTAGAGTTAGGCAATAGCAGAACACCAGGGATCCACATGTGCAGCCAGTCAAGGGCTACTTTGTTAGTCATGACAGCCTGAAGGATCAGCTGCAGTGAAGCACATGTCCCACTCAATAAGCTACACTTCTCTGGGAGAAGGAACTTGAACATCAGGATCTCAGAGGTCTCCTAGTCCTGAAGAAACTGTGAGGGTCAGAGGGGAATTCTGATGAATGTCTGAGGCAATGGCATGTTCACCTCCTCAATATCTCTGTATGAGGGAAGCAACTTCCATAGGTTTTAGGTTCCCCCCCTGCAGAAGTGGTTGCAGAAAGAGGGTTCCTCCTTGTCAGAGATGGGGGATGAGTGTATATGCTCTACAGAGCACTTTCTAAGGAGTTCCAAAGCATAAACTTGTCTTCTTGGTACAGCCACACACAGGGCAAAGACCACAAAGCTAATTCTGCTCTAATTGTCATCCAAATTGGAAGGCAAATAGCTGTGAAGTTGCTTTGCTCTACTGAAAGGCTAATTTTCCGGGCACTGAAAGGTCTACTGGATCTCTGGAAGCCGAGTTTGTTACCTGCACAGAGCTGCACTGTGTCATGAAGACTCATCAGCTTGTTAAAGAGGGGCCAAAACACAGCTCTGGGTCAGGTTTCCAACACAGTTCTGTTCCCACTGAGTTAGGTCTGTAAAACTCCAGACCCAAGTGTTAGTACCAAACTGTTTGGAAAATCAAGCCCAAAACTCTTGAAATCTGTCCTTTTTCATACTCTTCCTATTACTACTGATCTCCATATTTAAAAACCTGGTTGTGCTGAGGGGTGGTGTGATCAGGATGGTAATAGAAATAGATTTTTGGAGTCTGATAAGCTGCATTTGTTTGAAATGTTTTAGCCATCTTTCTTGAAAGTAACATTAAGAATGAGAAGAAAATAGTAACAGGGTGTTTAAAATGACAGCCAAAGAAGGCAAAAGTGTTTCACTAATCTCTCATAATTCTTTGGCTATGTCAGAGGAAAGCCATGACCTACTGAGACTGTCAAAATGCTTTTGAGCAAACATCACAAAAAAAGAGAAACTGTAGGAATTCAGAGAAGGAAATAAACTATTATTTTGATGAAACTTTAATAAAGGAAAAAGAAGTAAAGAATCAGATGGCCTATTTTCACCCTGGAAAACATCATATGCCTCAAGGTTCCACTCTGGATTCCACACTGTTTAATTTGCTTGTATTTATGAGCAATCTACAAAGGACTGGAACTGAAATATCAGAAATGCACCAGCCACAAATTTTTAGGTGGGTGAGTAGTAAGAATTATGATGATGATGACACTCAGAAAGACCCTAGGCAACTCGATGACTGGCTCGGGTAACCAAATTCCCACGCCAGAACACCAAAGATATGAAATATTGGAAAAGGGAAAAATATTGCTTGCACAGGAATCTAAATGCACGAGGGAAATCTTTACCAAAAAAGCAAATTTTTTTTTACACACATCCCATGATCTGTGTGATCTCCAAACTGCTGAGGGCCCTCGTGGCTGCACAGTGCCTCCCCTTAGCAGACATGTGCCCAGGATGCCACTGCAGCTCTGAGCAGCAATTGTCCCTGTCACACCATGGGAGGGCTGTGCCCCGCAGCAGGACAACACCTCCCTTCCTGCTTCCCTCCCCCAGCTCACAGCATGGGGCTCTGCCAGTTCACCCAGACAGAAACTCCTCTGCAGACCCTTGCCCACCACACACAAAGACACACATGGAGCCCTCAGGCACCCATCGGCCTCTGTCTCAGTGAGGGGCACCAAGCAGGAGAGAAGAACAGAGTATGAAACATGAAAGAGAAAGAGGTTGTGATGTTAAAAGGAGAGGGAAAATAAAGGATGGAGAAAGAGCAGCAAGGAGGAATGGTCAAGAGCTGGGGTTTGGGAGAGGACACTGCACTATAGGTAGTACAAAGATACAAAGGTGACAAAAGGAGGCAGTCCAAGTCATCACTGTAGATATATCCATGTAGATTCAATCTGTGCACAGACAATAGCAGAGAGCTAAAATTAATTAAAAATTAAACACTTCAAAATATTTGAGCAATTCTATGTAAGCAGTACAAATCCCACTGAAATCCTACACATAACATCTCTTCATAGGCTCTAAAACTTCATCAGAGATACTGCACAAGTTAAATGGGGATATGGTTCCTGTTAAAGCAAAATTTTAAGAAGACATCCTAGGGAAAGAGCAGAAGACAAGGCTATGAGCAAGGGTTAGGTTTAAAAATCACTACAATAAGAGTGCTACAAATGGTGCAGGGTGGAAAGGAAGCCAAAGGAACAGGGAAGTTGGAAAAGCATTCTGGACTGACAACTCTTTCACTTCCAGGATGCCTGAGAGTCCTGGGAAAGGCTGTTCTGACAAAAAGGGTGAGTGGAAGGCTTAGTGGTTGGAGAGAGACACGAGCTACTGCTCCAGCTGGAATAGGGCAAGAAAGGGCTGCCAAGGGATGGATGGTCTGCAAAAATAGCTTTCCTATAAGATCTTGCTTATCCTGAAAATGACTGGGAAAGCTGGGACAAAAGTCAGCCAAGGTCAGCAATTTGGAGTGAGTTGTGGATCAGAGTTTGTGTTGGGAGAGGTGCAAATGTGTCTGTATTTTTGAGTGGGGCTGGAAGCAGGTTGCCAAACCAATGCTTAAGCTGCTGAAATAATTCATCTCCTGAGACCTTTTGTACAATAATGTGATGAAGGAATGTGTAATCTTTAGAGTATACTCACTTTATCCCTCCTCCTTAGCTCAAAATGTCAGGAAGAGAGACATACAGTGAAAAAAAAAATCACAGCAAAATCACCACAGATAGAAAGAAATATTAAATACCTTTTCCAAACAGGTGTTTAAGCCTTTGTATTCATTGCTGTAGTAGACCAAGGACACGAGGTGATTCAAAATGAAAATGTATTTGTCTGTGGATAACATTAGTTTCCAGAGTCATGGGAGTTAATGATAACAACAATTTTTAGAGTATATTAAATGCCATCCTTCAAGACTTAATCCAACCTCTAACTATTTTAGGATCAGGATGAGATCTAATGGGGCTTGAGAACAAGGTTGAAAGGATTGATTATCCTACATCTGCCTGCTGTGAGGTTCTTACATCTTCCTCTGAAGCATGTAGTGTTGGCCAGGGTCAGAGGCAGTCAGCTGGATAGGAAGGCACCCTGGATTAGCTTGTTTGTACTCCCACTGCTCTGCCTTGGCTGCAAGCTATGCAAGGTTTTATGTCTGTAATCCACAGCTCTCCTTGAGGAACACATAGGGCCTCTGAAATGCTAAACAACCTAGGGAAAGAAGCTTACCTGAAGCCATGAGTAAACCCAGCAGTCAAATCTCTGCCACAGATTTTGGCTTCTTCCTCTTCTAAATGATTCAAGGTTTGGGTGTCTTTGTTTTCAGCCCTGTATCTGAAAGATAAAGGAATTAGCAGGATTTCTTTAATCTTTGTGTTCTCCCAGATAAGTGTATTAGAGGAATTTTGTGGGTTATGGAAATATTTATTTTGAATTAAAATTAAAGCTGCACCACACTGTGTTTATTGTATCTTAGTGCAGGGCACAACTGAGCCATGAAGTCTCCTATATCTGACTGCAGAAACATAATTCCTTTTGCCCAGACCTGGATAAACGAAATAACGATGCTCATTTTCAGCAAAACCCAGTTTATATCTTATTGTGATGCAGCACACATGGAGCCCAAAATGTCTCCTTAAATAGGTATTTTATTTTCAAAATTTCATGGGGAAATTGATTTTGGCTTTCAGGCAGCAAAGAACTAGAGGTGTAACCTAGGGCATTATGGAGTCAGCATGTCCAGCTATTGACAGAGGAGACCAGTAATTGTATTTTTGTGTAAACTTCTTTTAGTGAACATAAGAATATCTCAGCTGGCTTTACCTGAGCTCTCTCTACCCAGTTTCCTCTAATTTAGCCAGAGGAGAGGTTGCTGCTACTTTCAAAGATAAAGAAGAATATAGAAAAAGTGATAGTTAACAGGCAGACATGTTTCCTCTCTATGACCAGAATTCTTGCTGGTGTCCACAAAATTTCCTTCCCACCTCCAACTGAAATATAGTTTCCAGAAAAGATCAAGCCCAGAACACACTGTAAATATCACAGGCAATGATTTGTAAACCAAGTGACCATATCTCTGGGGTGCAGTGCTCCTCTGCCTGAACAAAGGGATAGAGGGGAAGGTAAGGAGTACAGTATGAACACCTCCCATCTTAGAACCTATGGGGTCTCTCTGATTCCTCCTCATGGCAGTGAAGCCCTCCCTGAACAAAGCAGCCCACCAAGCAGCTGAACTACATTTTCACCTAAAACCCCTAACAATCCTATCATAACCTTCTGAAAATCTCTCACTCTTAGCCCTGGCCCAGTCAACGCTCAGGGAAATGCAATTTAATTAACCCTTTGTCACAAGGACTCCATTCAATACTGCATCCAGATAAGCACTAATGTTGGTTCAGTTGTGCCTGCCTCAGTTTCTCTTGTCAGTCTCTTTTTTTCCATTCTGCCTGCAGTAAGCTCTTTAGCTTCAAGCACTAACCTCAGGCCAATTTTTTATTTCAAAGCTGGATTACTGCCTTAACTCCATCTTCCCATTTTTCTACCACTTAGTTCAATGCTATCTGACTGTGAGAATGCAACACAGCAACAAAGGACCAGGAAGAAAGAAAAGGGATTAAAGTACAAATGGATCTAAATACTTAATAGCTGGAAGGAAGAAAAGTGTGACCTACCTTAATCAGAAACAAAGTGGTGACAATAGTCTTCAGCTGGCTGTGTACCTAATTGTTTATTTATTTGTTTGGTTAGTCATATATTTATTTATTTTTAAAGCAGCAGGTATCAAGGAAACATGCTTGAAAAGCTTTCATTTAAATGTGGCTTCAGACATAATTTGGAAGTTTTCTACCCTTTGGAAACAATCAAGGTATCATTCAAGGGAAAAAAATAAAATCAACTTTATGAAGACTAGCCCACCAGACAAGAGGCAATCAAGAATTGCAGATGGAACCCACTCTGTGTAAATTACATAGATTTAAATACGCCACAAGGAGCTTTGTTGACAATTCTTGAAACTTCTCCACATGCCTTTAAGATGGCATCTTGAAGCTGCAGGCTCTGGAGTCAAGAGATTATGTAAGTCTCAGCTTCCATCACAAAATAACATTGAATGTCAACAAGGTTCAGATATCAATTAAAAAACCTCCAAACTTTCATCTATCTCTTTTAGGCATATGATTTTTGAAGGCGAAGTTATGGGGATGGTGTACCAACTTGTCTTTTGAGTCATTGGAATGAGTAGTGCAGCATACATGGGGCTGCTGTGAATGTGCAGATCTCTCAAGGCTGTTGGCTGCATCCTTTACTCTCACTCCATCTGCACTGGGAGAAGGGACAGAAGATTTCAATGGTCAGTGCAAACACCTAGACTTGTGCCACCCCCTGCCTTGTGGGAAATGTGGGTGGAAGACTTGTTCTGCTGAGACTTCTTGGCCTGCCCCAATCAGTGTGCCTTTGGGGTCCCCCAGACTGAAGCAATGAGCAGCTGAGAGTAATGCATGGATTGCTTCAAACTATACCTTACTTGCTCCCCTCCTCTGTAGCACTGCAGCTTGACTCATCACTGTAGCTCATCTCAGTAGCCTCTTGAGCCCTGAGCTGGATTGGGTTTCCTTTAACAAATCAGCCTTCTAGCCCCCATTTTAACATTAATTGATTGGAGATGCTTTCAACTGTTCCTTCTGGGTGTATTAATTTTTTACAGATTGAATTTGGTTTGATGAGGCAGGAAACCTGAAACTATTCCTGGCATCTCCTGTATACTCAGAATAACCACTCTAATGCATTCAGAGCAGCACACAGCAACAGGGTGGTAACAGAGCAGGGCTGGGGGGGGCGGGGGGACAGAAGAAATGGGGTAGGGTGAGCCTAGGTAGTCACCTATCCATTTCCAAAAGACATCACTAAGTGATTGCTTACCCATTTCATCTTTTATATTAAACACTTTTTTTCCCAGCAATGCAGGCATTCTGATCAGGCTGGGGCTGCTGACATTAACAGATATTAAATAGACTCGGGAGAAATATGATCAAATGTTTGAAGTGTCTAGTAAATGTGCTGTTAGCTGCCCTCCCAGGGAGGCTTAGTGCAAGCTATTGTGTTTTGCTGAGCAAGAAAAAGGTTGGAATATTAGACAAGGAATCCAAAGGCAATTTTATCAGCAGTGTTATGCAGCCCTGGAACACATTGCTTTTCTATTGGAAGCTTTTCTTATAGCCATCAAATTACTTGCTATTCTTAAACGTTGAAATACCATTTTGCATTTTAAACCCTCCAAGCTGGCATGTGTAAAGGATTGCTGTGCTCAACAACAATACCTCCTTCTTCTGCCACTGTGGTGAGGCTCTGGACAGGGCCAGGCTTTGATGCCCTGTTAAACCAAACAAAAGGTTTCATCCTTTCTGCTCACCTAGACAGGAGTGGGAGAAACACTTGGCCAAGTTCCTCTCTCACATAACCCTACTCAGGTCAATGTTTAGCCCTTGGATGAGGTTGACTGATTCCATTCCTAGCAAGGTACCCTGAATCACCAAATAAGCTTTGTCCATCTCAGAGAGTGTTTGTTTCTTGCACAAGATTTGCTATCCTTTTATTTACAGAGATGCAGTACCCACAAACCCCAACATTACAGCTCAACTGTTCTGCTCCTGGAGCAGAGAAAATAACATATGAGAAGATAATTGCTAGAAGAGACAGAGAGGTGGCCATACCAGAACTTATATAAAAGAACATCAGGAAAATAGACTGGGAGAAGATCCTCCCTGAAAAATATATCTCTGGCTTTTTCTCCTCTATTTTTCTGCTTTTAGTTTCATAAGAAGGAACTTGAGGCTGCTTCTTCCTCTTGGCACAGGATACTGCTCCTGAACCAGTGAGACCTCTGTTAGGTTGGGCAATGTAAACACTCCCTTGCAGAGGTTTTCTCATCCTTAAAGAAGCATCTCTGTCCTGCAGGACTCTTCCACAGGGCTATGAAAAGGAAACCAAATAAAACTAAAGGACCACTTTCTTTGATAAAAGCCAGGTTTCCCTTAGGGAAAAGTTCGCTTAGGCTGTTATAATTGACAGAAGAAATTCCATTTATTACTAAGTTACGTAGATTAATGACATGCACAGTACTTTTGGAAAGCATCCTCATTCCTTTAAAGCTTCCAAGTATATCCAAATAATACATATACAGCCATATCTGGACTAGATGCAGTCTTTCAAAATGCTCCCCTCTAGCCAAAAGCTCTATTCAGCTAAACTGAAGGACCAGCTTTTATTTTGTATTAAAGAATTCTAATACCATTCTTCTGGTATACATGCACACCTTACCTGAGGGGGTCAGTCCCAGCAGCAGCCTGAAACCTAGGACTATACATCCAAAGCACCCATATGGATGATTTGAATCATCTATATAGATGATTCATCCTGAATTCAGTCCTGTCCACCTTTCCAAGAGGCAATGCTAGTGCCTTGTGAGGAAGAATTTGGACCATCTCATCTGTCCAATCAATTATGTGATGTTCCTACAGGGCACAAGTGAGGACAGCACCTGGCTTTTAGCACCTGTACGTATTCCTTTTCTCCCTCCTCCCCATAACCTGGGCTGAGCAGCTGAATTAGCCCAGAAGTAGCCCAAGGCAGTGATTGAACAGGCTAGACAGCCAGTGCAGTTGGCTTCATTCAGGGCATTGAGATTAGTCATTTGCTGGTCATGATGGTCAACAAGAACTGGCCAGTGCACTACAGAGGATTTTAACCCAGTGTTCAAGCACCAGCAGGTGCTGGCTTTGGTGAACTAATGGTCTCATTGAGAAAAGCAAGTCCTGGGCCCTCCTGTTTTTTAGAGCAGCATGCTTATTTTAAATTCAAACCTGCTGTCTTTTTCTGCTCCTCTTTTTCTATTGCTAAAAATGGTTTTATGACAGATCTTGATGGATACGAATTGTCTGCCATATGTTGTTTCCTTTCCTGACTGTTATCTCCATATGTCAAATGTACTTGGATCTGATGATCTCCATACAAATGATAACAAAACAAACAGACAAGGAGAGGCCAGACTACAGGGGAAACAGAATCTCTACCGGGGAGCTGAAACACCAGCAGACAGCCTTTCTACAGGAGACTGTACAGTTTACATGCTGTCACTCAAAAACAGTGACTCCTAGGCACTCTCACACGTTAGTTGCTCTGTGTTAAGACAGGATGTGTTCAAGGGGAAATTCCCTGGGGATCCACCACCAAGCTAAGGATATACAGAGTAGTGAGAGACATAATAAATAAGGTTTGATTTTCCTCCAGCACAACTAGCACCAAGCTTTTATAATTTGGGATTTTTTTCCTGGTAAATTGTGTAAATTATCAGAAGTGCTTCGAGTGACTTAAATTTACCAAATATTTGATCTCTTAAGTTCCTTAGACAGTTAAGAAAAATGGATCTCTTCTCTCTCACAGTCACTTCTTTTCTCCTTCATTTTCTTCTTACCATATTGCCATTTTTTGGGTGTCTTTGAGACTTCTCCCACTCTCCAAGAGATCCAATAGCAATGTGTATTTAGAAAACACATGATCATGAACACCTCATAATAAAAGATAGTGTAAGGTTGGAATCCTACCATGTTGTCCCTAATTACTTTTTCCTAATGGTCCCAATTCTGCTTTCATAGAACAGATGCAGCAATTGCTGCTCATCCTTCAGGTTGTTCCCTTCTGCAATGGGCATCTGTGGACACAGGAGTACTTGGCCTGGCCAAAGTCTCCTTGTCATGTCTGTTAAAGAGAGGACAGGATATTCCAGGGGGACTGGTGACCCTGAGGACAGGTGAAGCCTTGCTCCACAGTACTTTTCTCTTCTCTCTGTGGTGGGAGCTTTCTCTGAGGCAACACAGATCCAGAGTCATGTTGTGCAGTCCCTGTGACCATTTTGCATCACTGTATCATCTTTCCAATGGGAAGCATATCTGTAGCCCTGCCTTCTTCCTTCTGTGCCCAAACTTTCCTCAAGAGAGCATGACACAGTGCCTTTCTTCCTGGCTGAATCCACAAGGAATGAAATTGTTCTTTACAGGCCAAGGTAAATTTGTGTAGTTCCTGAGAAAGAACCCACCAGGAAGGTAAAAGTTAAAAATCGTATTTCAGATATGATAGGTTTTGACTTCCTCAAGTTTTACATGTCTGAATCCTTCTTTTCTTTCTTTCTTCCCCTCACAGTTATTGCCCTTCTGAGCTGCTCAAGAAGGAAAGCACAGTGTTAGAGATCTTTCCAAGGTTAGAGAAGACACCTTTCACTTTAACAAATGACAGTCTCCATCTGGTTAGCATCCCTCTCATGTGTCTGTAACAGATACAGGCAGAATTGATTATCTTTACTTCAGACCTACTAATTAAAGCCCTGCTCTGATGTAATGGTATCACTAAAATTTCCACTTAGGTCATCTGTGTTTTATTATTTTTTTTTTCAAGACAGAGGAGATTATATTTAAGGGAGTAAATTTTTTAAGGGAGACCAGATAGCAAAGAAATGAAAGGGAATAATGAGTCTAAACAACCAACACAAAGGAGTTTTAAGGCCTAGAATAATTCAAGTTTGAAGGGATTTTAGGAATTCATCTAAACCAAACACAAGCTCAAAATCATCTTCAAAAGCAGTCAGGTTGTTGAGGGCCCTCTTCAAAAGCTTTGAAAATTGTCGAGGATGGTGATGCTGCAGCCTCACTGGAGACATGTTCCAGTGCTGGATTGCACAACTTACAGGCTAATACAACAACCTAATAAAGGGGTTTGTGGCTGTTATCTGTCTCAAGCTATCCTTTCAAGGCAAAACATGGAAAGCAGGCTGGTTGTGGCTGGTATTTGCTTGGGGCTCAGCATCTATACAAGAAAACTTTAGGGCCCAGAAGAGGGGCTAGAAAATTGGTGTTTCAAGCTTTCATTCAACTACAAAGCACATCAAGGATGCTAACTTCTCGGGAGGTGTAACTCAGCCTGTACAGCCATTTGGTGAGCAGAGAGAAGGAAGAAAGGTCTGTAACAATTTGCCTTGAAGAGCTGCTCTTGTGAGCCCAACACTTCCCAGCACATCCCTCATCAGAGGACTGGCCACAGTGCTCTTCAAAACCAAGAGGGTTTAGAGACTCACATCACTCATCATGCTACCAATGTTTTCATTAGTCTTCCAGTGTTACCCAGACCTGTTTTGCTAGATAACATGGCTGCAGCAAATTTCCTTCCATCTGTCCCATCATCTTTTCCACGACTCTATTGAGAGATCCAGGTCCACAGTACACTCAAGGGGGCAGTCACAGAGGGTACACAGGCAGATATGAGCAGCAATGAGCAATCCAGATCAGAGGAGCAACAAACCAGGTCATGCCAGTTTCAGTGCCAAAGTAGATGCATTAAAATTGTGCTCTGAGTGCTGAGCCACTGCTGAAAGTGTGCCGATGCTTGTGTGAGCAGTCAGGCACATGAAATAGACTGAACCCTTCAAGAAATGCCTCTTTCTAAAACTCAGGTTACCACTTGCTAGTTTGAGTAACTAACAGAGGTGTGAGGTTCCCTGTAGCTCCTGGGTGAGCCCTTCACTTCATAAACCTTGTCACCATTTGCTCTTGTGACAATGGTGGTTCCTCAGACCTTTCTTATCGAAGGAAAGGAGATTGCAGCAGACTTTTGAATAGTCAGGGAAAACTGAGATGTTTCTAAGAAGTTTCAATACACATGTAGTTTATTTGTCAAATTTACTAAAACCTAAGATAAAAAGCTTGCTGTTGGCTCAGGCCAATACTAAGCAGATTGGTTGGGTTGCCTGTCTTCTACTTTTTGGTTGTTCCTGCTTCTGTATTTATAATATTAAAAAAAAAGAAATTGTGTCTTTTGAGCTAGCTGAAACCATAAGTTGATCCAAACAGAGTGAATAGATGGTACAACATGCTTGCACACACCACAATTTTTCTTTGAGTAATTCTTGAACCGACCTCTCAAGCCTGAAATTTCAGTATTTGGCAGTAAAGTTCACACTTGTTAAAATTCAAAGCTTCTTGGCCACTTGCTCATAGGCCACAGAAGTGCTCTTCTTGGAAGCACAATATCAGTAAAGAAAAAAGAGATAGTGTACCTAAATAAATTTAAATTCAAGAAAAATGACCCTGGGTAATTTTTCTTACTTGTTCAGCTTACCAGGACTCTGGCCTTCTGACTAGGCTTTGACAGGTTCTCTGAAAGCAGCAACCAGTTAAGCAAAAGGCATTGGGATATGAGAAGGGCTCATAAGGGATCTCTTTGAGTGGACTGTGATGCACCCCAGATTTGGGGCTTAAAGACAGCAACAATTTCAGACCTTCCCTCACCACAGCTGCAGTTATCAGAAGTCTGTCTGTCTATAAGGATTTACATATTAAATAACTCCTAGTTTTGTCTCTGACCATTAAGTACCAGTATTACTGCCCTTGGGGAGCACTTAATGACTCTGTATGTTTTCATTTCGTATCATTTTGCACCGGTTCTTTAGAAATGCAATTTCATGCATTGCTTTGTTTCAGTCAATACCATCTAGACAAATTGAAGTTACTGCATATACAAGCTCCTTAAAGGTAATAATGCCCTGCGATGAAAAGAAAATATTTGACTGCTTCATATGCTTCAACAGGAAAGACTTGAAAGGACCACTACCAACATCAGACAACCTCACCATTTAGTTTTATATTTCAAGAATTTGATTATGTTTTGTTGTCAAACTCTTGCAGCTCAATTCAGTACTGTTTTTATCAATATACAGTGCACTTCAAAGCTGCTGGTATAATTGCTTCTGTTTAGATGATGCCCTTTAATCAACACAAGATCTTGCACTACAGACAGCATATGTGGAACTCCTAGAAAGGCTTCCAAGCCAGAACCTTCACAGGCTCTAAAAAAACACGCCTCTCTGTGAGTGGAAAATAATAGAAATCATAAAGCTTCCCTAATTAGTACATTCAGTTTTGGTGCCATCTAAAGACTGAAGCATGTAAGTCTCCATGTTTAAAATTAATTCTACAAGACAGAGAGGAATGACTGTAGTGCACAAGCAGAACCAGGAAAGATGAGAGAGGAGGAAATGGAACAGCAAAACGACCATGGCACTAATGATTATGGCTAATAACAAGATGTTGCAAGAGCTAAATTGTCCAGAGAAAGAGACAGAGTGTGTGTGTGTGTGTGTGCGCGCATGTGTATGTGAGAGCATGGGACTTGAATCAAAAGGATGAACTCCCAAATCTCAGTGGAGTTGAGCAACTTTTTAATATAAATAACTTTTTAAATGAAGTTTATCTTATAGTCTGTTTAGTCATTGCAAAATGTCTGTTCACAGCTTTGAGATTTTTTTTATGAAATTAATTCACCATTTGAAGTTGTATCTGAAAACCTGTTAATTAATTCAAGTGATCTACAGTTCATCCTCAAGGTGTTTTTGGAAAAATTCAGTACTTAAAATTGTGCTGGTTTTGTATAGATTTCTAGATAGATTAATACGCTTCTCCATCCCTAGCTGCTGTGCCTCATTAATTGCTAGCATTGGTTTTCAAAGGCAGAATCTATTGCAAATTTAAAATTCACTGTCTGAAAAAAAATCACACATCAGCTAAAATTAATGGTAAAATGTAAAGGATGAAATTTTTCCTTTTTCTAAAATTTCTGTGGGCACATATGTTCCTGGAAACTCTGGCCTCTAGCTTCCCTTGGGAGAATATGGCAGGGACAATGATAACAACGTTCTAAAACAACAGAGGGCTTGCAAACATCACAGCAAAGGCCTAGAGAACCCAGCCTGTGGGAAAAGCAGAAGTTTGAGCCTACATCTCTTGACATGAGACACATTTCAGACAGATGTTTTGCATACATTGAAGAGGTATACCAAGCAAGGACAATCCCAGCAAGTTCATTTGGAATCAGAAATGTTGATGGCAAGTTAATTAAAGGAGTCTCTGAAATTCTTGATATTTCTATAGCATTACTGAGTTTAGTATCCTCAGTTTAGGTGGTACATTTCTTTGCACAAATGAAGGATGGTGACATCCCATCCTGCTAAAGCAGTACATCTCTAAATCCCCCAATATTTGGGATAATGACAGATACTACAGCATATGACTGCACCTGCTGAAGTTTAATTTTATTAAGTGACATCTAAGGAGGACAAAGTAACTTCCTTCATGTATTTGAAGATCAGAGTTGAAAAAGGGCATTGTAAATGGTACCTACATATAACAATATGTCTGTATGGTGCTAAGCAAGTCAGAGGATCTGACTGCAACACAATGAGGACTCACACATGCCATACATCTTAAATACGTTCCAGGTAAGTTCCCTGATTCAGCTGCTCAGATGGATATAAAATGTGAAGTATAATTTAAAAAAAAAAAAAAAGAGTTTCTAATAGTGCAATCTAGCAAGCCAAGGGACAGAATTGCCAGAAAAGGGGTATAACCCACAATTTTGAGATACAGACATACAGTTTGATAGCTGCTCTGTCCAGAGGCAGCTAGAGGGAAGGTGATTCAGTCTTTTCCATGTATAGCTATGATTTTCTAGCAGCCAGTGTTAGGGAAAAAAAGAAACTTCTCTTTTCCTGAGGGTAAAATCATCTACTCTTTCAAATTCATTTCTATGGCAACATCGACGACTCCCAGAGAATGGGACAGCATGTTCTCCACACCACTTTGTCCTGTGTCTTCAGACAACTCTTCTCCTGCTCAGCACCTCTTTCTGGTACTTATTGCTTCCTTGTCAATGGCAAACCTACATCTATCACTGCTGCTGTAGGTTATGGCATTAGGCTAGACTCTGAAATCCATGGAGTCAGGACTGACAACAGGCAGTAATTTAAATTAATTGAGATTTCCCTCCTCGTTTGGAAACGACTCAGGGAAAACATAAACCTTGTCATGTTTGAAAGACGGCTTAATTCTGCACTCCTGAATGAGACATGACTGAGTCTTAATCCCACTGAGTGAAACTTGACCTGTTTGTATTATGAGTTTATTATTATCTCTGATATTTCTCCCACTCCAAATCCTATGTGCATCATTTACATGGGATTTATAAATGGCAAAGCAAAATCCATTTGGAGAGACATTTTCCCATTTTAATATCATTTTCACACATATCAGCTAAGTCAGTCACTTGCAAGCTCAGCCTCTCTTTTCTGCAGTGATCAAAATTAAATGCCAGCTGATCTCCTGGGAGGCTACAGACTGAGCCCAGCATAGCAAGATGCTGTGGTAGGTACTGATGCTCTTGGTGAATCCCATCACTACTTATTCATGTGTTTAGCAGTAATTCAACACCACATTCTTATGGAAATCACCGGATCCTAGTCCAGCAATTTTTCCTGAGGGAGTTTCTTTATGCTCTGAGAGTTCAAATCATCTTGCACAAGTGCCAAGTTAGAACCTACCTCTACAGTGGATCAGGTGAAGAAGTGGCCCTGAAGTTAACACAGGAGCGTAGAGGTAAAGATGGGAAGTCTTTCCTATCAAGAACTAAGAAGCAGATGTCAAAACCTTCTGTTTTTCAAGAAGGAGCAGCATATAACTTCCTTTATTTCTCCTCCCCACAGAACAAGTCTCTTCCTGTCTGGTGGAAGGAGCTGAAAGGAGAACTAGAAAGACCAGAGTGAAACCTCCCTAAGTCATGTTCAGCACTGCCTGGCTTAACCAGAGCTGGCCAGGGTTCATCAAAAATAAACACTGGGGACTCTTAGCACCAGCCATGTCTTTTTACAGGTAAGGTCCTTCTTCCTAAGTGCTGTGATCAAATATATCATGCTCATTTCCTAAGGATAATAGCCCACAACACCAAACAATTCAGGAACCTGTACCATCAAGACCTATGCATTCGAATTGACAGAGAGTATATACATACTCTTCTGAGGACACCAGAGGAAAACAGCCTCACTTGCAGAAGCAGGAAATACTCTCACATAAGTGTTCTTTCACAGTTACTACCTCCTCTCATGCCCCAAGGATATCTGTCTTCTTAATAACCTGAACCTGAGCCCCTTCACTTCTATAACAAAGAGCATTTGCTGCGAGAGCAATCATTAAGGAAGGGTCACCCAGAATTTTTTACAGGACTAAAAATTATTTCAGAAAAAAAAAAAACAAACAAAACCCAAATGTGCAGGATCACTGTATAATAAAAGACCTTCCATTCTCTCTGAGGTATGAAATGGATCAGAAGTCACACAGGTGTTTTCATTGTGAGTGCATGCTGAATCCTTTGTCATCCATTATGTGCTGCAGTTATAGGTGATCACAGGACACCCAACATTATTGAGGGTGCAAACTGGCACTGTTATAGGTCCTACTTGGGCTCAGATTTTGAAAAACTAAATTTTGTTTGCAGGTTGCAAGTGGACAAAGTCGTGGGAAATGCTATTTAATACCTAGTAGCTTTCTAACTTTATGCCAGTTTTGTTGCATGAGGATTGTGCTCAATCTCAGTAATCCTGTCTTTAGACAAGAGGCAGAAGAACTAAGGAAATGTGCTACCATGTTTAAGCATTTGCTAGTAACATTCTGTGATTGGGACTATTATAGCATCTGAGCTAGTCTTGCTTTGCACCTTGCACAAGGCATTCATGCTTGAACAAAGGACATACAAAATGCTACTCTTTGGATTTGGCAGCATACTATAGGCATTTGGCACAAGCATAAATTTCAGTGTAAAGTGCAAGGCAACAAAGAGTCCAATCTCATTCACTCCACAAAGAAAAGAGGGAAAAGAAAGAAGAGTATTTTGCACTTACCTAATGATAAAATTTGCCAGGGCTGAAGAGCCTTTTTTTTTTTAACGTTCCTATCAGCCTTGCTTTTAAAATTGAAAGAATGGTAGCTGAAGGCAACTAATAGCTTACAGGGTCAATCTCAGCAGTGGGATTTGAATGAGGAGATGAAAGAAGTCTAAAGGGAATGAAATCCCCAGACACAGAACTATGATCCTTTTGGGAATCATTCCCATAGGGCCACTTAGCAACAGGCCACCATCCAAGCACAACACCCCTGAGAGCAGAAGAAAAACTTACTTCTTTGTATCTTGCCCTCTCTGTTGAAAATAATGTTTTCAGCTTATTCCTTGGGGAGTCAGAGGCTCATCAGGAAGAAATAAAGCTGGCCAGTCTGGCAGTGATTGTGTCTCGTGTTCTGCAAAGGCACACATTTCTCTTATCCCCAGGAAGAAAATTGCCTCATTTTATATTCAGATTCAAATGTACTGAAATTATAAGCAGTAGAATAATTACGTTCAACATGACACACTAGATCTGACCTTAATAAGACAGCCTGGTGTCCTTAGCTGTTATGGGACCAGCTCCTTCCATTTGCAGACCTGGGGATCGTTTCCACATTCTTCCTCCAGTAAAAATAAGTTATGTGCTTCTTGCATCATGTCCATGTGCTCTGTGTGACCCAGGGGCTAAAGCAGTAACTCATTCAGTTCTGTTGTGTCTGAATGCTGCCTTGGCCAGTGCCACTAACATAGATAGAAAGTAAACTTTTACTTAGAGAGAGTAGTAGACAGAGCTGTGGAGTTGTTTTTAACCCTTATTAGTTTGGTGCTGAATTTTGTCAATGCTAGAAGGAACAGTGACACAATGAATTTTCCATGAGTGTCGAGGGCTCCACTGGAGTAAAAACATACCTCTTTCACAAAGGTATTTGGTATCAAAACTAGTCACAACCCAAAATCTACCAGTTTCTTCACTTCTGACGTTGAGGTCCCATTGATATTCCAGTGCTAACCCCCCCATCTCTGCCAGTGCTGCTCAGCCATGACCCACATGCCCACTCATTTTTCTGATGGGATAGGTGTAGCACAAAACCATGGCACCAGTTGGAATGGCTCGCCCTTGTTTGGAAACCTCCCTGAACTTAGACAGTTGAAAGCTGCAGGATGGGAGGGAGCAGGAGGAACACATCTGTCCGAGACATATCCTTTGGAACCTGCAGATGTGGTTTTTAGTTCTTCTTTTCCTTGGGGATCAGTTAATCAAAAGTACCTAAGAGATGAAAAATCAACACATCAGTTTTCTCAGTAACAGGAGCAGCTGGAGAAAAATGTGTGGATATAACTTAGCTCTAACGACTATGTGCCAATTCTACTCCCTGGAGAGGTGCATACATGAAAATTTGGTTAAGAGTTTGCCCCTACTCCTCCTTTCCCTGATAGACAAGGAATTAAGGGTTTTGCAAGTAAATAGCAGAAAACAGGTTATTCAAATGCTTCCTTCTAGAATTTATGCAAACATTGCTTATTAGCAGTTCAGCCTTCCATATAATTTCAGCTTTCTTCAAACCAAAGGGATGAGACATACCTTAAAACCCTGAATTGCCACTTGCTAGGTGTAAAAGGAGGCACTCTAGCATTTCCTTCACAGGGATGCTTGAAGGATAACACTGCAAATGCTTGAAAGGTGTTCAGAGGCTGTGGGTATAGATGTTGTAGAATATGAGGAAATACAAAAAGAACTTTAAAGACACTTTAAAAAAGTGTCTTTACTGAGAAATTGCACATGTATGCATCAGACTAGGAGACTTGGAGAAAAGACATCTGTATTGTTTTCCCAAGTCTGTCCTTGGTCTTCCAGGTGATAGTGGAAAAAACACTTTTCTTCTCAGTACATCCATCTCTCCAGCCATAGTATGGGAACAATACTACTGACCTTACTGAGGAGGTTGGAAAAGCTGAATTCACTCACTTGCAGAATGCTTCACGTTTTGCACCACAGATCATGGGTTAGAATTAACAGTGTCATTGTCCTGGCGCAACCCCAATGCAGCTGATTTTGAGTCTCTCATATTTCAGTTTTAAGGCAAGGAAAGCAAAAGTCAGTCTTGCTTTAACCAGCCTTGAGCAAACTGCCTGTACACACCTTGAAAAAGGATGACATGGCACACTGTTGCCCTTGTGTCAAGGACAGCCATACAACACAAGGTTGCCTCTGCAACAGTGACAAGCCATACCACCTCTTGCGTGAAGCCCCATCCTTGTTCAGTGAGCTCTACAAAACAAACCACAAACAAAAACAGCAGAGGCTACAGGAGAACCCAAAAACTCTGTTGTACCTTTGTTCTCCAGAGCTTCCCTGTCTCACCTGGCAGAAGTTCCTTAATGCTTATGATCTGCCTTGGAGAGCATGGCAGGACAGCAGATGCCTCATAGCAGTTAGTCACTCTGTGTTACAAGTCAGGGACTTGTGTTCCCTTCCCTATAGAAAGCCTCTGACAGTAATTTTCCAAGCTTTAGTGTATTCTTTGTCTCTGAGGAAGATCCACAATCTGAAGTTGGAGAGGGTCCCCTGCACGGTAGGAACTGGTCAGTGCCATGCTGCTTCCCAATGACAGGGATTTTGCTCCTTGTCCTATTCCTCATGGCCTCAGCATTTATAGTCTGTAGCCTCCTACACACCCTGCTCTTTGCAGTGCCACCATGAAAATGTCTGTATAAATGTGAATTTCAATAGCCATTATACTCCCAGCAGCAGCAATCGAATTCGGTACCTCAGAGCCTGCTAATCTGTAGTAGTCATGAGGTTACTTATCTCCTGCTCTTTTCAAATGCCTCAGCAGTGGATACAAAAGGGAAATGGCAGGAGCTATTCTTCTCTGGATTCTGAGAGGGTTTTTTTCCTCTTTCTCTTCTTCCTTTTTTTTTTTTTTTATGGTGTACTGTTGCTACATTACCAAGCATCACAGTCAAAATCCAATGGCAAAGTTTGCGAGAGAGATAAGAGATGAAAATCTCCCAAATTTCTGCTAGTGTGAAGCTCTCAGCCCACAAGGGCAACAAGCTGCAGGTTCCAGAGTGTTTAGCTGTCAGCTAATTAAAGCACTGTGATCTGAGAGCTTTGAAAGATTTAGTTCAGATCTTCCTTGGGGTCATTTTTAGCTCCACTACCTATTTGCTGATGAATCCTCAGCTCCAGCCTACAGGTGTTGAGCTACAAAGGATGTTTGGAGAGGGGTGCTCATAGCCATGGACTTAGGCATTGTTAAAAGGCAAATAGAGATGTGGATCCACAGAGACTTCTAGTGAGGATAATGAGAGCTAAAAATGTGCAAAGAAAAAAAAGTATGAAAAAAATTATCATTTGGATTGACTTTAGAATGCTGTTGCTATGCCTCTTATGGTGAAGAATTTGGGTTGCTCATTCACTTAATATCTACCACTGCTGACATCCAAAGTTGAAGCCATTTCAGCAACTAAAAACTCTCCCTGAGAGCTGGTCCTCATCCTTTCTTATGTCCCTAGGTGGAGTGTCACAGAGTAATAGAACACGGGGAGATCTCACTGTGTGGCCAGCTGCAACTAAAACAAAGCCACAAGAAAAAGCATTGAGGTATAAGCTCCATGATTAACCAGCTAGGTTGGACATACTGTTTAATAGAAACCGAGGAAAATCCTCTAATGTGGGATGAAGTATCCCAGACAAAATCAGAGGTCTGCCAAGTGGAAATCCAGCTGTGGAGTTGGGTCTACAAAAACAAAGGAAGGTAACTGGACTTGCACTTCCAAGAATGCCTGAGCAGAGCTAGGTCCTGCAAATGAAGAAGAATAGAGGAAACTAAGGTAAGACAAGAAGTATACCAGGTGTGAAGGAATGAGGAGGATGCTGAAGGTGCCTTGCAAAGAGCCCTAAAAGATGGGGATGATCTGATTCTCATGAGGAGATGGTAATAATACAACTTTATTTTCTGCTTATAGAAATTAAGAAACTTAAGAGTTCTTTCAGTTCAACTTTAATAATTTGGTAATCAAGAGACCCTTAGTCAATGCATAATAATGAAATTTTCATATTTGTTATCCATAACTTGGGCTTTGGAACAAAGGGATAGAACAGGATTTTCTTCTATCCTACTGCCCAGGGTCTCAGAAAATTCAGTAAAGGACAATGTTGAGCTCTTTGGAAAATATCTTTATTTCCTACTAGATTTCTGCAGGCACAGTCATATATAAAAATAAAAAAGACAAGGCAAAATAAAAGCAAAGAACAAGGCCTGGTAATCTAAGATAAACTGTGCTCCTTTTGCTATTGATCACCTGAACCCTGCACTTTCATTCTTAGTCAAATTGGAGAGAGAAATAACTTAAGGATTTCAGAGAAAATAGGCCAAATATGGTATACCTGAAAAAATATTTATCTCAAAAACCATGGGCCAGGAGCAGAGAAATGAAGTTGAATTAAAATATGGCTTTCTTCTCTCCTCTTCCACTCCCCCCACTGAACTGAAAAGCTTCTGCCATCATGTGCTTGTAGAAAGGCAAAGGCTTCAGGCACCTATCTTTTTCTGTTCCAGCATCATTGTAATTACATGAGCAACCACCAGTATAGTAAAGGAGTCTTTTTCTTCAGTGAGTCTGCCTGTTTGTCCAGCCTGGAAGGAATATACTTTCAGTGTCTTTCCTTGTGCATCCTCATGCACGGCAGCTTGGCTACTCATAGCTTTTTCTGCCTCACAGGGATAGATATCCAGGAGCAAGAAAGTAAATGAGAGAGTGCCCAAGGTACCTCCCAACATGATTAGGTTTGTCTTCTGAATTATTGCTGCCACAAGCTAATGAACATTTCTCCCCCAGTTTTCTCTCACAAGGACAGAAAACTCTCTTGGTTTAACAGGATTTTCCACATGCCTGCTGTCGTGGGTACAGGCTATGCAAGCCAGAAATGAGGAATATTTTCACTGTTTGAGGCAGCTGCATAAAAGTAATTAAAAAAAAAATAAGTTGTTATAGAAATCAGGAAATGCAATGAATGAGCTCAGATTTGCATTCAAACATTACCTCAGACCTCAAAGGCTGAGAAATTTGAGGTGACCTTTTGCAGCATGATTCCATGACATCTTCTGGACGTTCAAGTGCATGAATACAATTTTGTGGTATATGTGTGTGAGTATGTATATGTGGTATTGAGTGTGTATTTATATGCTGATTATTTATGTGAACTCTGGCATGAGTGTGTGTACACACATTCAGGGCTTACTCTTTGAGCTGGAGGTCTTGAACCTTCAAAGAAGGAAGCTTATGGGTGACCTTGCTGCTTTTATAACTACCTGACAGAAGGTTGTAAAAAGGAGGGGGTGAGCCTCTTCTCCCAGGTAACAAGTGACAAGATGAGAGAAAATGGCCAGAAGATGCACTAGGGAAGGTTTAGATTGGATATGAAAAAATTTCTTCACTGAACAGGTTACCAAGCTTTGGAAAAGGCTCTCCAGGGATGTGTTGGAGTCAGCATCCCTGGAAGTATTTAAAAGTCATGTAGATGTGGCACTTAGGGACATGGCTTAGTAGTGCATTTGGCAGTGCTGGGTTAATGGCTAGACTCAATGGTCTTAAAGCTCTTTTACCATCCGAATGATTCTATGATTCTAAACCTATTTTCTGATGTTTACTTAAGCAAATAATAATCCAGTTGTACTTACAGCACTTTGCAGCCAGAACACTTGGGGCACTGCAGAACAACAATAGAAATGATTCAGAACACAATACAAACACAGTATTAAAAACGTCTTATAATTCAAATAAAGCATGCTGAATTCCTGAGAGGCAAAGCCATGGAGATGTCAGAAGGGAATAAATATGTGGTTACAATGGTTTTGTTCCAAAGCACAGTGTGAGAAAATATGGTTTAGATGGACTTAGCAGAGGAGTGATGGTGGGGTAGGTTCCTCATGCCAGAGCCCTCTCTGACAAAGACTGACTGTAAAAGCTGAGCTGTGTCTGGTGCTGACACGTGGTCAAATTAAGCTTGAAGGAAGCAAGCCTGGGTTATTGCAAGGATCAGCTCTGTAAAGGGCTTTCAATGAGCAGTGCCAGCATGTGACAGTTGCTCTGCTTCAGAGTAAGCAGCCATAGTGCTGAACACAGGGCATGTGAAATTTAATCTTTGCCATTTTCACCTACAAGTAGGGATTGAGGGAATGACCTCCTAACCAATGTGGGAGCCATGTGAAGAAACAAGGAATGACACTGTAAGCCCAGAGGTGAGGGCTGCTAAATAAACAGCAAAACCTGTTGTTCATACCTGTGGCCTATCCCAGATACAAAATAAAATCCCCTACCCTCCTCTTTTATTAGCATGAGCCTTTCTCAGAGGGTTTACCCAGAGAAACACAGCTCAGCCTACTGGGAGCACCAGCTTCCCTGCTCAAGGAGACCCAGCAAATGCTACTGGAGCAGTTGTTACTCCTCTCATGAAATATCTCTGAACACAGCACAGAGATATAAAGGCAGCAGAAGTCTTGCAAACAAGAACTTCATGATTTGTTGAGAGCCTTCTCCAAGGCTACTGCTACGCCACAGGAGCTGCATCTGGCGATAAGCGCCTGCCTCCAAGGCTACTGAAAGCTAAATAAACCCTTGTTTGTTTGTTGTGCAGCAAGCAGAGCTCTAAGCTGGATGCTGCCCAGTGCTTTCCCCATGTAAATCGGGGAATTCCTGCTCAGATGCCAAATGTTAGAGCTGCCTTTGAGTGCCTGACATTGATTTCAATGGAATACAATTGCTGAAGCTTGATTCTCACTGAACAAAATGAAAGACCTGAAGCAAAGTTGTGCCTGGTGGAGCTGAGTTTGGTGTAGCAAGACAAAGGAGGAACACTGCTCTCTGGCTTTTCAACTCTTTGGAATAGGCATTTTTCACACCCAGACTCCCATCCCATTCCAGGAAAGATGCCAGGAAGCTCTCGAAGGAGCTTAGGGTCAGGGCTGAGCCCTGCTCGGGGTGTGCATAGCAGACTAGAAATAGTGCTGAGAGGCAAGAGTACTGAAGAGGGAAAAAGTGGTAACCAGGAAAGCACTAACACTGCAGTGGAGCACGGGTGTTCAGTATCAGCTGGCTTAAGGAGGTACCAGGAGACCATGGATCATGTTGGTTTTCTCACTGTCATTGCAGCAAAGACCCCACAACCATCTCTCTGACTGTCTTGACAACTCTCTGCCGAAGGCCCACCCTGTGAGAGACCTGAAGTAGTGTAAAAATAAACCCTGTACTTTAATATAATCCTATTGACATAAACACAATCACGAATTTCACATGCCAATTCAATCACAAATGTGACATCCATATTTTCACTGTAATTTAAAGAACATTGAATGATCTTGACCCAAACTTTAATTTAATATAACCAGGTAGGGAAAGAGCCTTCAGCATATGGGCAAAATAACTTGTTTGCTTTATCAGAATAGAATAGAATGCAAATTAATTACCAATATTTGTACAGCACTTAGACAATGAGTGCCTGGGCTCTTGGAGTCTCCTCTCAAGAAAAGGACACAAAAGACACAGTTCTACCATCTTTGTGTTCTCTCCAGCAGCTTTCCCTGTGTGATGGGTAGGAAGGGGGTCTGGCTGGCATGGGGCCTACTGGAGTTTCTTCTCTTTTACAGTGCCAGTACCCCCAAATGTCTAATTGTTACCTGACGTGTAGAGTGCTGTGTGTCCCAGGTGCAGTGCTCAATCTGCACTCCCAGTGAAGTTATTGGGGGCTGAGAGAATGAGAACTTTAAGTAATATTGAATCAAGAACCGGAATAGTTTAAAATTTATACTATCAAAGTCACTACTGATATTCTTCAGTCTGTGCTTAGCTGGAAAGGTTCCTTTGGCAATAAACACAGCATCTCTGAAAGATTCTCTGAGACAGAGACTTCAACCTGACCCACCCAAGTCTAAATTTATTAAACGGGACCATGTAAGAACAGACACAGCAGCTTTGTCATTACAAGGTTAAATGTTTGAAATCTAATATACAAAAGAAGGTGAAACACCAGGATATATTGGGCCAAATGGTATAATTAACCCCCAAAGGAGGACTGAATTCCACATGTCTAGAATCTTTTAAGTGCTACCTTCCTCTCTAGAGACCTCCCATTATGCTGCCTCATGTATTATTAGTGACATTAGACCTATATCTATGGCCTCTCTCCCTGTCACCGTCCCTACACATCACACACTGACATTGTCCTTTCTCCTTCATAAGGAATGACATTTTTGACATCACCCTATGAGCAAGGAGTAAAGAAACAGCAAAGCAGAAAGCTAGTGCAGGGTGAAAATGCAAAGATCCACCTAGTTAGTGATCTGAGAGTTTTACGGGCAGGTGATGTAGGTTTCTTCTTCATATGGAAGGAAAAAGGATACATGGAAGAAAGAGTATCTCCCAGTCCAGGGCACCTGGTGAGAAAGCGAGAGTGTTCAGAAACTTCCAAACTTCATTTCATTCTTTTAGGGCACAGTTACACTTCTGGGTGTTTGAATTAAAAAACCTCCTGGGGCTTCCTTGTTCATTTTGAGAAACTCCTTTCTTATGTGAAACACTTCCCTTGGACATATGGGCATGAGAAAGTGTAGAAAATGTACAGTCTGGGAGAAAAGTCTGGAAAGGCCAGCTATTCTAGGCATAGGTTTGAAGATGCTGAAAGAGACACTGAGGCCACTTGTGCCTTCCTGTTCATTATTCTCCTTTTTCCCCTTCATTTTTTTGCCTGAAAAGAACTTGAGGATAATAATCAGCAGAAACACAAATAGCAGAAAATGACAGATACCTAGAAACTAATAAAGGAGATGCTTTTCTGGGATTGAGCTGGGGTCCATAATAATGTTGGAAGGTACTGAAGAACTGACTGCCATATTGCTCCATCTCTCCATTCAGTTTCTCACTTTAGTTTTCCGTGGTGCTAGCACTATATCTATACAGCAATGTTATAGGTAAAAGAAAAAACAATCATTTAGTGCTCTCAATTTTCTGAGGTTCTAGCTCAGTTTTAAATCAATCTTTACTCAAGCTCTTTCTGGAGAAAGAGCTGAATGATGATTAAATAATGGGCATGTAAAAAGGAAATGGATAAATAGAATATGAAATGTTTCTCCTGGAATTTTGTTCATTCTTCAGACATTACCCTCTATTTATGTACAAAGAGGGGAAAGGATGGTACAAATACGTTCCAGCCTAGACAAAGTAAAATTGATGAAGACTAGAATGCCAGAGCAAATGAGATCTCTGAGGGCTCAGAAACAAACTCTCTGACATAGCCACTCAATATTCATTGAAATGAACTCAGGAAACTTTGCTCAATTAAAGACTGGCTGCAGGGGGAAGCAGATCCAAGCTGACCTCTGCAGAAGTGTTTTCCTGGGTGCTTAAGATCTAGGTCAAAAGAGATGTAATTGTCCAAGGGATGCAATATGTTATAATGACATCTTCCAGAAGCAGTGTTCTGGAGTGCTCTTGCTTAATAATGCTCATCTTTCACAGTCAGACCACTGCAGTGTTAACATCTGTACAGCTGGCTTAGTAGCACAACTGTACCTAGAAATGTGATTCCCATGGACAAAGTGGACTTTTGACCCTATGAGTCAGTGAATAACAATCAGGACAGATTCTTTTCCTAGTGACATTAAATCTGGAATGAATCCATGGAATTCATTGAAATTTCAGTAGTTTTACAGCAGTATAGACTATTTTAGCTTATTTAGTTGTGATACTGCAGACTTATATTGATAAAATCATTTATCTCATGTCCATTTCATTTGTAGAGAGGAAACTACAGATGACTAGAGCCAGCACTTCTCATCATCTCCCCAGACTCCCCATAAAAGCTCCAGAACAGGCATGACATGACCAGGTTAAGCAAACCTGTATTGTCATACGAAACAATGCCTTCCCATACCAAGCCATATTGATGGTACCACTGCAACAACATTTGACATTTCTGTAGTACCTTTCATCCCAAAGGAACCAGTGAGGGAACCTGTTTACAGACTTTGGTGGAATGCTTTGACTCTCCTTTGTTGTACATGAGCTTATTAATTAATGGTATTTTCATAACCAACACTTACAGCCCATTCTGCTTCCCACTGCTGCAAAGTCCTTTCCTGGAGCCTATGCAGCTCAGCCTGAAGCTCTGGAAATCCACATCACCCACTGACCACCCAGCAAACCCCCATGTCCAGTTGAAGCTGTGAATGAATGTAAAAGGCTGCCAGAGAAGAGACACACTTTGCAGGTGAAAATTAGCAAAATCTCATTGCCTTATAGAGTGAGGCTTGAGGTGGGTTATAAATCTTAAAACAATGGATAAATGGCCTGACCTATCAAATACAAAATTGGATGAAGCATACACAGAGACTTATCAGTCTTAAGAGAGAATCTAGGTCAGATGGGGGCCAAGCAAAAGCTGAGCACTTTCGTCATGTTGCATTCTCAAGTTACGCCATGAATATCTAACATAGAGAGAAGAATCTCTCCTTTACCTCCACTTTTGGTAATAGCTCTCATGCCACTGTAGGCAGAATATCATTTAAGTGAATTTGATGACTAACTCTGGAAATAAGGGAATTAGAGCCATCAGTAAATCTTTCCACCTCAGAACCTAAACAAACAGGATCAAATTGCTATCTGGTGTGATCTAATTGAATTCCGTGGATTTACAACCACAGATGAACTTTAACCAATAAAGAGAAGAATGTAAATGTTTTATTCTGATACTTGTGACATCACAAAGCTAATATAGCTATGCAATGAAGAGAAGATTTCTAAGCACATTTGTCTAATTTAACTCTCACTTATAATCGGAAGTAATTAAATACGTTCCATGAAACTGGAGAAAGCAGAAAAGAATGCTGAAGAATGTCACTTCACTTGTGAGACTGAGATGTATTCTGTTGTTTCCTGCTGTTTATCTTAAGCTCTGCAAGCAGGAGTTCACATTTATGTTCAGTTATCAGCTGCCAACCTAGAGCCCATTGGAAGATGCATGTCATTTCCAGAAGGATCTTAATAAACACCACCAGTGGAGAGGCATTTCACACTTGGCAGTTCATCTGTCAGAGCAAGGCATAAATTCAAATTATTTCCATGCCTATTCTGCAAGTGTTTGTGGAAGACAACTAATGCCCAGATGATAATACTGAGGGAAGACACACTGGTTTCATTGGTTTCATTAGGAGAGACCACAGCTCAGCAAACTCAGTGGTGACACTTGTCTCACCATTGATATGCTACACCAAGTAGCAGGCCAGTGGAAGAAAATGGAAATTTCCTTGCAATGAAGAGCTCAGTGCTACTAACAGCATTCCATAGCTCTGGGGTGCCATAGCCCAACCTCTCTCTCAACTGCATCATGGTGGACAGAGCATTTGCAGGGGGAGATAGGGCCCAGACAAGTTCTTGCATTGCACAGAAAAGTTAAGAAAGCATCCTTCAGCTCCATAGGAGCCTGCCTCCTTAGCAGTGTCAGAGTTATAGTCTTCTGTTTCCCTAAAAATTCTGGAAGTTGCCAAAATTACTCCAGTTTAAAAATAAGGCCATAAAGTTCATACAAGAATCAAGTGGGTGAAAGGGGTAGCACTCACCCAAGCACTGCCCATGTCCCTCTGGACTGTGCTTCCACTGCTTTGTTTATCTGGCAATGTTCCTCTCTCCCCAGTTTCCCATCTCTTTATCACCTTACTCCAATTCTTGGGTAAGAGGGAGAATGGCATGATAGCAAACAGAGAAAACAGGATGCCTGACTCACAAGCAGGCAGCAGAAACTGAAGCAAGTATGGGTGTTTTGCATTCCCTACCCAATGGAGAGGCAAAGGCACAAGTAAAGACATGCATCCACAGAATCTCAGGAAAGGTGTGCATATGAGCAGTGCATCTAAGGAAGGGCATGACTGAGAGTGTGTCCCCACAGCACCACAAGGTTGTAGTAGGTCTTGAGAAACATGAGCTCTGCAATTTTGGACATGTATCTCAGAGGTATTTTTCCTCTTCTGTTTGTCACCATGGATATCACTACATCATTACAATGCGAGTTCATCACTCCCAGCTACCGCAGCTGGTAACTACCAAGTTTGGGGACACACATACACACACACACACACACACACACACACACACACACACAAACACAAACACAGAGAGAGAGAGTCACACAGTCACGCTCTCTGAGAGTGTGTAGCTCTCCTTGCTCCCAACAACATGTTGACAACACAGGCATTGTGACTTTTTCCTGTTCTAAGAAAATCTATCCATCAGCTTCCCACAGCTCATGAAACATTTTTTCTGGGGCACTTCTACAAGAACCACTCCATTGTACAAAGAGTTAATGTGGAATGCAAATGAAATATATATTTGAAAGGCTGGCAAAGGCATTACAAAGCTGGAGGCTACTGAGCAATATCTGCTCCTGTGAAGTGTAAACCCACTGTATTTTTTTGCCCCATAGCTTAACCTAGTTCTGAGCCTTACTGGCTGGTAGAAAGGTGAAGTGCAGGGTCTTTGGACATGGCAAGATCAGCAAATTTCACAAAGTCATAGCTCAAAGGTATAGGTGGTTTTTTCTTCTTTAAGCCCAGATGCTAACCATGCTAAAATGCAAGTTTATTATGCAGCCTGGCAAGATTTCAGCAATTTTATTGAAAGGGCATTTTGTTATGTTTATTAGATTTGTCAAAAAGGCATTTTATGACGTTTATGAGATAGCATATAAATTTATGAAACTGTAACATTTTTGTCAAAAATAGCCTTTGCTGGAAATCAAATAATGCAAGTAGTAAAACCTCCCATTGGAAAAATCCAGGCAGAATTTTCCATCAGGCAAGGTACAGACTCATCCAGAGAACAATCTGTGAAATACTGTCAATAAAATCCATGCTGTAAAGCAGTGGAAAAGATGCTGGGTGCGTGCAGGAAGGCTGCAAAGCTCCCAGCTGGGTGCAGATGTGGCAATTCTGTCTGATGTCCTTGCCTGACTACAAGTGAGGGGCCTGCTGGTTTTTGTTGCCCCAGCTTTAGCAGAAGGAAGGAACGAGCTTCTGGCTTGTGTTTGGCTTTGTATTGTGTACTGCTGCCCATAATAATCACTTGTCCCTCTGCTTTCCAGAATACGGCTGGCTGGGGTTGACATAGTGCACAGGGATGAGCCACAAGCACATCCCCTACGAGCTCTCTGGTCTCCAAACCAGAAGCCTCTTCTGCAGGGCTTTACTTTCTCTTTGTTGCTGTTGTTACTTTTTATTTACTGCTGTTCATTTCTCTCTTCCTCCTACACCCCCTTCAAGTTAAAAGCTGTCATGTATTTCTGCTCAGAGAGTTCCCTTATTCTACTCATTTTTTGCTTTTGCTCATCCTCCACAATACCATCAACATGATGTGAAACACTTGATCTCTTCCCTTTTCTTTCTTACTTAGGAGGTCAATTTGGCACTCTGCAGTTGATGCTCTTCCCTTTCTTGGAGACTCTGATGTGGCAGGAGGACAGGCTGACAAACAGATTAAACCATTACTGTGGCAGCTGGGATCTTGATCACAGCCATGACAACGTTTCCAAAATGAGGATTTTGGAATGCCACCCAAGTCTCTTCCCAAGCAGAGAAAGATGTTGCAACAATAAAACGTTTCCCACACTGCTTCCATTTTGCTGAGGAACCCTAAAAAGTTGGAAAGCTGGTGGGGATGAGAGGCGTTTGGAGGTTAGGCAGGAGAAATCCATGCACTAAGGAGCTGAAAAAGTAGGAATGGGGATAGAACGAAGTCAGCCCTGCCTGTGTGTCAAGGCACACTGTTCTTATGCTGGAGGAGTTCATCCTGCCATGAATCATAGAATTGTAGCATTCCTGAGCTTGGAAAAGACCCTTAAGAGTCCAACTGTTAATCCAACACTGCCAAATCCACCACTAAACCAGGTCCCTATTTCTGCACTTAGATTTACAGCTTGCTCCATGATGTATCAAAGTGAAACAGACCTAATACTCATACAGACTTAATACCAATACCACTGTTAGAATGCTGAAAAAAAAAAAAACCTAAATGCATAAAAGCTTGCAATTTTCAACTGGTACTTTTTGCACTGTTTTTATGTATTCTAAGGCACACAGTGTAAATGTACTACTCCTAGAGTGACTGCTGTCTTTTAAACAGTTTCTTTTCAAAACACACATGATATTTTGGTATTGAAAAAGCAAAGAGTGTTGCAACCACAGTATTTCAATTTCAAGTTTTTTATTAAATAAGGCCCTGAAGGGCAGAGAATGGAGCTGTTTGAAAGCAGAGCACAGATGAGGGAGATGTGTTCACTTTGTGTAACCAAAGAGTCATCTCACAGGTAATCACTTTGTCAACAACCCTTCTGGACCTGATTTGTCTTGCAGTCTTGGTGAGGAGGTGCAGCACCGCCTTGCTCGCTGTTCTCCCTCATTCCACTAGGGGACATATTCAAAGCACAAAGCCAAGTCGAGTCCTGCAATAACCTTACTAGACCTAAACTCTGATAATGGCAAGAGTGTGACTGTGACAGTGACCAGCCCAGAGGTATTTAACCTCCTTCCATTTCCACACATCTTGTTTTGGGAAATTTACCTCATAAAATGCCATGGGAGCTGAAAGATGACAGTGTCCATCAAATAGGAAAGTAACTTGTTTATTACCCAAGCTCTCCCTCACTGCAGTAGACTTGGATGCCCCTATTAAGCAATTATCCATCTGAAAGTGCTACACTGTCATTAGTTTGATTGAGGTGCAGGCATGTACCACAGTGATTGGTCTGAAAAGTATAAAAATGCAAAAGACTGGGAGAATGGGGACGGTAAGTAACTGACGGAGTGCAATTACTATGCAAATTTTAAAGGAATGATCATCACCAAAGAAAACTTCCTTGGCATAGATGTTGCTTTCAGCTGACTTAGAATCCATAACCCAAACAGATTGAAGAAACTGCCCAATTCTTTTGACCTAAAATGACATCAATTGCAGGGCTCACAGAACATATTTGTGTGCCTTTCCTCATCCCTCCCTCTATAATCCCAAGATACACCTGAAAGTGAAGTCTACCACCACCATCTTGAGCATTCTTTTACTGTAGCTGTACAGAAAGTTTATGCTGTATTTAAGGAGCTTCCTTGTCTGAATCTGTCCAGGGTTTTTGTTTGCTTAGTTTTCCAGAGGGAAAAGGTCCTAGGTTTTCAGAATGTAGCCCTGACTAAGTTAGAACAAGACTTCTCTCTTCCACCAGCACAGGTCACAGCACACAGGCTTCTGCACCAAATATCAGACACAAAGCCTTGGGGAAGAAGTTGGTACATGAAAGATTGACAGAGAACTGGTTTACAGACTCTTAGTTTTTTCTCTCATTTTGGCAGTTTTATTCCATCCTTGTTACAATGAGCTATATCCTAAGCACATCCTTCTCCATTATTTTAGTACATACTCCTGTATCTCCAGATCACTCTCAGCATGATCAGCCTGCTTTTCCTGGGTGTATGATGACCTATGAATCCTAGATGACTCATTTTCTGGGCAAGGAGATTGTAAGGTGTGAAATAGTGCATGAGATTTCAAGTATGTATTCACAGGCTACTTTTGGGTACGTGCACCATTAGCTGAATCCCATTAGCTTGGCCCTTGATCCAGCAAGAGCCTACAGGTAAGCAGATGAAACAACCCTGGCATGAAGAAATATCGTATGAGATATCAGCAAGAGGCCAGGTAAAAAAGTTCAAAGTGTCCACACAAAACTTAATACACCGTAGTTCATCCAAAGATTTTTGCACAAGCCCCTTTTTAAATGAATCCAGTGTATCAAAAGTGAACATTGACTTGCTGTAGTTCACTGTGTGAATTCAAAGTGTTTCAGTTTTGTAAGGAGAGGGTAGTACAAAAGCACAAATAGAATAAGCCGGCCGTTAGGTAGCGTTTGTCGTGTGGCTGTGAATAACTGAGGAAAGCATGTGAGCAGCACATAGGAGAGAGCCACAAAAAAAAGGAGGATCAGAGGTAATGTTAGAGCTTCTTCCTCTTTAGAATTTATTTAACCACTGACTGCTCATTTGTTTAATTAAAAAAAAAGATTACTGAAAGACCTCCATCATTATTGGATGATACATTAAGGATATCTTAATTCAGCACTTTGGGCTGGTACCCTTTGGACTGAACATTGCCTTGGCATAATCCCAGTGCCTTCTACCAAGATGCTCCCTATTACAATAGAGCTGACTTTGCCCTTTCTTCCTGGGGCCACATAACTGTGCTTGATAATTATGAAAGGAATGTATGAAGCAGAAATTAAATAAAACGAACAGTACCACTGCAGCTTCATGAATTTAACTCCAGTCCAAATGAACTTGGAAAGATTTCTAGGCAACATTTTAAAGTCAGGGAATATTAAGGCATCAGGTTTTTAAAGTCTATCAGCACTGACAGTGATTTAGTATTTTCTGTATCACTTCAAACACCAGGATTCATAGACAATCATTCAGACTTTCAGAGGATACTGACCAACCACTTTGAGGTCATAAATGTCTTGGAAACCAGATGTCCTTAATATCTGCATGTTGTTAGCAGGTCAAAAGAGCTTCTTGTCCACTGAGAACCTCGCCTTGCCTCTGGTAACTTGATATGGATGACTTGACCAAAGAGAATTTGTTTCATACATAGAGGTGGCTATTGCCAGTCCTGGTGAAGACCTGAAATCTTCTGAGGTTTGGAGGATTGTTTACTATGGGAACAACTTTACTGCACTGTGCTTTAGAGCCTTTGGAAAAGAGCCAACAGGGGTGCAAAAAAAAGCATGGCTCTGAGGGGCTCGATCACCCCTCCTCAGTGCCGTTTGCCTACCTCACAATGGGATGGCAGTTGGTATCCGTCAGCTGAGTCCCACTTTCCCTTTCCTTCCACCTGTTCTGCCCCAGATAGGTTTGCATCCTTTCCCTGAGTCTGTGGAATCCACTGTCTGCACATCATAAAGCCTTGATGCTCCTGTAAGATAAGCAAAAGGGTATGTGAGAGACTGGATGGGTTCCAAACTACTCCCTAGGCAGCTCAAAGCAGAGCAGCTTGTGGCTGAAGAGATGGCAGTGTTCAAAATATCTGAGCTCCCCCCAAGCCAGTTCCAACAGGGCCAATTCAACCAGCTATTTCCAGTTACCCAACTGCACTCCACGTATTTTCCTGTCTCTAATGCTTTAGATAAGACATCATATCCTGAAGCTGTGCCTGCTTTGTATGCCTGCAATATATTTTGAAGAACTCTTGATGAAAGCTGGGTTTTCCCCTATGATTCTGAGTAATGTTTGCACCAGGAATTATCCAAATATCTAACTGACAGGAATCCTAGACCTTCTGGAGAGTAAATTTTCTGGGGAGGTATTCAATAGATAAGATATTCTGCTATGTATATATCAATATTTACCAATTCTAGGACCAAATCTGGAGTCTCACTGAATAAGTGGAAGAAAACAGACATATTTTGACAGTGCTATGTAAGCACTTTGGGCCTTATTTCTAATTTATAATGTGCTTTGGGATTAAAGGTGTCCTATAAATGTAAGATAATTATTAGTAACAGTATCTCTGCAAGTCCCAAAACAGTCAGCTAGGAAGAGATACAGGGTGTTCTGCATGTTTGTCAAACTAAACATTACTACTATAGGAGAGTATTTCTTGTCTTTTATTAGAATGAAGCAGAGAAACAGTATGAACAAATATAATTAAAAATACCTTCTGGATTACATGTACCCTGATTGGTCTTGCAAGCCAGATATCAAGTTTTGCACTGTTTTCTAGGGGTTGATTTTTACCCTATAGTCCTCATCTTATTTTACAGTCAGCATTACTTCAAGCTTATTACATTTGTAACACAATACAAATGCAACACCATTAATTTAATTTTATTTACTTTTCAGAGTTATTCAGCCAGAATAAATTGAACACAATTTGATTGAAACTGTCCTGCAGGACTGACTTTAGGCACATTCAGCAAGAGTGCTTTATAAATAATGGCAGCATTTAGTACACAAAAGACACCCTCTTGAACTGAAGGATTTGCAGGAGTCATTATCCGATGAGGGAGAAGCAACATTGCCAAGCATAGCACTAAGCTGAACGCTTCTCTGGACCCCACTTTTCACTGCACGTGCCTTCAGAAGAGACCTTGGCTTGAGAGCATGATGACAACACATACAGCTCCTACAGAAAGCAGTTCCCAGCTTGGGTGTTTCCCTGGCACAAAAGCATCAGCATTCTACTAAACTCTTCAAATGATGGAAAAGGAATGAGGAAGATCAATGTTTGTTTTGTAGTGGCCCTCAGAAGTCCCAGTCAATGACAGAGAAGCTGTTGTGAAGACACTTTGCAGAACCAAATGGACCATCCCTACCTTCCAGGTGTATGTAAAGGACAGCAGGTGCATCTGAGCACACAGGGCAGTGGGTTGTTTGGTTTGAGTCCTGTTTGTCAGTGTGATGGAGAGTGGCCACATGGCTGGCAAGCTTTCCATAGGCAAACCCGAACAGTGATTTATTCTCTCTTTCCTGCACACATAATTTTCATAGGCAACATAGTAAAGGAGTGTTTTCAACAAAGATTTGGAAAGATAATGAGGGTATTTTGTTGCTTTTTATCAAGATTCTTCCCAATAGCAGCAAGGAAAAAAGCCCAGAAGCTGTTTCTATAAAAATGTTAACAAGTGAGAAATAGAGACTGACAGAATGATGAGAAGGAGACGATATTGTCATAGCAAAGGAGAGCTCTTTGGCAGGGTGGGAAGGGGCTTGACAGGAAAGATAAATAGCTTGTGTTTGATGGAGTAAACAAGAGGAATGTAGTAGAGAGGAGCAACGAATGTGTAAAATCCTCAAACTGATGGATTAGGAGGATGATCTTTCTAGCAGTATTTTGCAGGGATGCACACAGACTGAAAATACACTTGGCAAGACCAAAGAGAAGGGTGTTTCAGTAACCAAAATGCAAAACAATTGAATTTTAGCCAGGTTACATAAGGCCATCTGATGCTTTTTAATGGGGAGACTAGACTACTAGCAGTAACTGTCTTATCCTGCCTGGAAGTAAAAGGAAAAGTTTTGAATAATTTTTTCCTTCTGATTATCATTGGGTTTTGTTCTAAATTCTGACAGTCTGCAGCATCCATGAGACATTCCCATTCACATCTCTGAGAGGACATAGAATCATAGAATTGTTCAGGTTGGAAAATACCTTCAAGATCATCCATCAAGTCCAACCATTAACCCAACACTGAAGTCCAACACTAAAGCATGTCCTTAAGTGCCACATCTACTTATTTATCTTTCAAATAAGTTCAGGGATGATGACTCCATCACTTTCTTGGGCAGCCTGTTCTTCACTTGATGAAGGTTGAAGGATCTTTGGTGTCCTGCCACCTCCCTAACTGAGCTCATGTAAGTCCTGAATGAGAATTGGAAGATATTACTGTTAGAACAGGTAAGTGAGATTTGTTGGTGCTGATTTGGTGGTGTCTAATAGGTGGGCAATCAAGTTCAATTATCTTATGGAACTAGCAGAAGAAAAGGGGAATTTTGTTTCAGACAACTGAGATTTTTGTCATCTGTCAGCGAGGCTTTTGATTATGAAGAAACAGAATGCCATGCTATTCCAAACAAATGGATCATATAGTTTAATAATCCTGTTGTGATAGGGCCTGTAGAAACAATTCAGATTAAGTACAAGGAACCTAGCAGAAGACAAGTAGGGAATGACTTGCCAAAAGGGGAAGTTTCTTTTTAATTCTTATCAGTTAGCAGCTAGCCTAGGCCCTGAAGCAAGAGGGCTTATATCCTTCCATAACAAAAGAAAACATGTATTCTATTTAATAAGAACATCCCCAATTACATTATCCATATAAATGTCTAATCCCTTTATTTAAATCCTACTAATCTCTTAGGCTTAATGTTATCTTATGGGAATGAGCTAATTAGGCATTGTATAAAATGTATTTCCTTTTAACGGTTTTATATTTGCTGCCTTATATTTCCATTGAATGTTCTCTTTTCCTTGTATTCTGAGAGCATGAATAGGAGCATCTATTTCTCCCCATTTCTTCTTTCCCCTACCCACATTTTTCACATCCCAGTCAGGGATCTCCTATCTGACATACAACTTCCAGTGTCTCCAGATGTTCCCCAGTCAAACATCATTCCAATCTCTTTGTCAGTTTCTGCTACTTGTATCTGAGAGCTTTATTCAGTATCTTACCAAACAGAAACCAAAGCAGGGAAGAAGGATTGCGCCATTGACCCAGCCAAAGGCATTACCATGATTGCAGGCTGGTTTGGCCAATACTCTGAGTAGACTGGCATTATCTGCAAATTTGAGCACCCCATTATGCCTTGAGCAGGAAAATTTACTGCACTTTCACAGCTCCTTTCCTGAGGCATTACAGCTCCAGGAAAACCCTGCAAGTGCCTGGGTGCTCTCCACCACAACTTCCAGAGGCGCTGTCCTATGCCTGTTCATGCAGGATGTCTCTGCCATTGCTCCATCTCCTCTGCATGTGAGGAGGCTCTGTGGCAGTGTCCAATCCACCTCTAACACCTCACTTTGCCCTCCCTTTTCCAAACAGTTAAATAGTTGCCATGGCAGGGATTAAGGAGGTGTTTTGCTGCCAATCTTCACCAACTTTAAAATTGAACATTTATTCCTATGCTTTGTTTCCAGCTCTTTTTCAAATATTTGGTGCTTCTTCCTGTCGCCTTTTACCCACCTTGCCTTTTAACAGTATCTTTGTGGGGCAGGATGGAGGGGGGGGTGGTTGATATATGTTTTTAAATGACCAAATAAAATCTGACAATTTGTTCCTGTACAACCTTGCAGTGTTACTGGACCTGATAGTAAAGCTTAGTTCTTGCTAGACTATAAAGAGCCTGCACAGAGCAAAATACAGAAATTGTGAAGGATTTCTATATTCTGGATTCAGTACAATATTTCTTCTGGCATTCATCCAAGCTTGTCCACATTGATTTTTTTTTTCTCAGAGCTTATACAGGAAGCCAAAAAACCTTTACATTGAACCCAGAAGTAAACTGATCACAAGCCAAAGATAAGTCCTCTCTCTGCAGCTATCTGAACCATTATAGCAGCATTTATTGAGTGCCTTTATTTTTCTGGTTTTAATCTGCAGAGTGCTGACAGCTCCAGAAAGATCTTTCTTAATGGACTTCAATAGTGATGCAGTGCTAAACTTATATAGCACCTGCCACACCAAGGCATCCCAGTAGACTTCCCAAATAATAGAGTTTAAAGCTTCTGCTTTCACAAGCCAAAGGCGAGGCTCAGGAGAACAAAATTAGGTTTAGCTTTTAAAATATTGACAAACTTGACATTATTAATTTCAAGGGGTGAATTCATCACTGCTGGAATCGATTGCAAGGGATAAACCAGAGGAGGATCAGCAAAGACAGTATTGGTCAGGTCACAGGCACACACCTGTGTGGGAACCCAGGAATGAAAACCTTTGTTCAATGTGCAGCAATTGCATGTTTACAGCTGTTTAACCCACTGCAATTAAAATCAGTCATCCAGAAAAGCAACAAGAAGTCTGAAGTCAGACTTGCTGTATGTCATTTGGAGCTTTCATGCAGTACTTTCTACCCTATGGTCTCAAAGCATTCTACAATTATTAAGAGGTTACATCTCCCTGAGAGCAAAAGCATTATAGGTATTGCAAACCAAGACACATAAAGATCAAGAAATCTGTGGAAATTAATTAATAGGAGTACCAAAAGCAGAAACTCAGGAACTCAGCTGCTAGATTCCCATCTATCACTTAGTCAACAAAGCTTTCTGAAACTCCAAGAGACCAATGTGTTCCAAGAATGACTTCTCTTTCACTTTGGTCCTAGTCCTAAGAATGGATGTATAGGCATTATTAAGTCTAAGCTAGCATTAACAATTGTAGCTTTTTACTGGTATAAAGCAGGTGTCTTTTCCTTTCATTAGTAGGATCTCATGCTTTGAAAGCCAAGAAAGCAGAAGAACCAGACCTTATGTTTTCTGAGCAGACCAGCCTTTCAGGAATAAATTAAACATGTCAGAACCAATTTGCAGAGTACCTGAAGAAAGAATACAGGGAGATACTGAAATGTTTAGAACATTTCTAAACACATTTAAACAGATCCTGGTAAGAGATTTTACCTCAACAGAACAGGAAAACTGTTTCCTAGCTGTCTGCATGAACTGATGGAAACTGCTTCTGAACTGTGACTGCAAAGTTCAAGACAGGTCACACTTTCCTGTAGGAAACAGGGCACATGCTTACTTAGTGTTACAACTAATATATATTATTTTTGGTTCCATATCTTTCAAAGTTAAATGCATCTTCAATTGATTACAGCCATTTTCTCATTCTCAAGTTACTTATCACATGTCTAATAAATCTGTGAGCACCAATCATTGCATCAAGCTACAAGTTCCCATTTGAAACTCCTGAAATATTTTTTTTTATAATGTCAGTAAACATTTTTGATTCAGACAGCATAAGTAACTGCATCTTACTGGTATTATGCAGAACTCATCTTGGAATAAGGCATTTTTATTTCTCTGCTGTAAGATTGTCTTCCATGACTTTCAAACCATTCTCAGACATTTTGCTGCCAGGTAAAAGGTGACATGTAAAATCAGCTAGTGAAAAGAAATTGTATGACAGGGCAAAAAAAAGTATGCACAAAAAAAAAAGGCAAAAAGAGCTCTTCTCTAAAAGTTTATAACCAAACTCAATGGAAAAAAAATAGTCTGGGGATTCAGACTATTCTTATTATCCCATATAGGAACTCTATCCTTCTCCAAGGTCATTCTCACTTTCTGCTTCCTATGAAGTCCATTTACAATCTTTTTTTGAGTTCTTATTGAAGATGTGAAGAGGGAAATATCTCTGACTGAGCTATGTCTAGCTAGAAACCAATTCGCACCTTTCACCTAATCCATAAATTTGCAGCATCACTTCTTTACACCTATGGGCAGAGCATTTGACTGTGGAAACCAAAAGGCTAACTTGGTGCCCTTGGGCTGTCTTACATTTTTTTTTGTGTTGGGACAATACAGCTATATATATCAGATAACAAATATCAAAGGCCCAGTTCTGTCACTTTATGAAAATATGGAAGTACTGTCAGTGCTATTCATATATTCAGTATATCTTTGGATTAAGCAGATCCAAAATATGAAGTATTAGTGGATTTGGATGAGAAAGTGATGAAGACATATGTTATCCCAAATGCCTAAGCCCCACAAAGATACAATATAAAGCGTGAGGCACAGTGCATAGTCAAGCTCTCCTTGGTTCATGCTTTAGCCTGCATGAGCTGGGAAAGAGGCAGTATAAGAAAAGAAAGTGTACTTTACCTTTCATATCCAAAGCTGGGGCAAATGGTCATCAAGAACCATTTGATGCTGGTACTGATAAAGGAGGAGATCAGTCTAGGCTGGGTCATGGAGCAAAAGATCAGAGAGCTCAGTGGTATTATATAGGGGTGACATGTCAAATCGGGTGGGCCTTCTTGAAAGACACTGCCCCCCAGGCAGCGAGTTTGGTGGGGGACTGGGAATCAGCTTTAGCATCTTGCAGTGGGGAGAACAGATGATCACAGCTTTTTGCTAGGTTTTGTCCAGGGTTGGCATGGCATGGGACAACAACAGAAGGGTGAGAAAGTTTAATAAATGGGTACTTTAGCCTGGGGCTTTTAGTGGTTTTGTACCTGTAGAGGATTTTTTGTGTTTCATTCAGGAGCCCAATACTTCTGGGCACTGTCTCAACATAAACTACATAGGCAGTTCTGCCTTGATAAAGTTACCAGCCAGGAACAGAGAGACCAGAACAGATCAATATATAATGTGGGAGTCATTGGCAAACCACCTGCTTAACCAATGTCTAACAGCCTGTCACCAGAAATAGAATACAGGAGATTAACATGGGTGTAAGAGATTCTGCAGTAAATAATTTTGGATTTAGCTATAGCTAACTACTGGTAGTTTGTCTCTCATCCATTTTTGTACTGCCTTACCTATGGCTGCTCTCCTTATGCATTTTATTTCTACACCCAGAAAAAGAGAAAGCTAGATGCAGACCTTTTTGCAGGGATATAAATTGGAGCCTACGTTTCAGTGTAAGCTGAACCCAAACTGGACACAGCTGAAACGTAGAGAGCAGAGTTTAATTTTAGTAGTCCTTCAGTGCCATCAGATCTCCTAAGCCTGTATTTTCCAGACTCTCTATTGCCCCTCCTTTTCCTCCAGCTTACTAGAAGCCACCTGCTTTTTTCTAGCAAAGCTGAAACCCAAAATATCAAAACATTCTCCATTGCTTCACTGCTCAGATCTCTTCAACAGCCTGAAAAGACACTACCTGAATGGACTAATTCCTGGGCTGAGTGCTCAGTCCTGGGTTCTCACTTGTGAGAGAAGGGGAAACAATGTGGTTTGAGTTAGCACGCTGACACCTGCATAGGTGTCATGACACAGGTGAAAATAGACATGGGAAGATGGCAGAGAAAAGGCTTGGGCAGATGTGTGTCCTGCTTTGGGGCAGGTTACACACGATTAGACCAACCACCTCACTATTTGCTTTACAAGACAATGTACTGCAACAGCAAGAGCTGCTATGAGGCTGTCCCAAATCAAGGTGACTGACAAGGCACACACTGACAAGGCAAGTGTTGAGACAGGATCAAAGCAGAGAGAGCAGAGTCCTTGGGAGAGCCCTTGGCAACAGGAGGACCAGAAAAACAAGAATAGACCTTGGGACAGATTGTGTGAATACGTGGAGCTGGAGAAAATTGTGTTTTAAAGATCTCCTGGGAAATGGCCTCAGAATAAATGCAGCAGCAGAGTTGGATCTGTAGCTGTGTGTAAAGCAACTGATGCATTTTTCAGCATAAGACAGAAAATGGAGAACCGTGGTCTACATGAGTATATTCCTTTTGAGCAGGTCAGTGTGCTGTTAACCAGATGTGCCAATACCAGTGATGCAACATTGTCCCACACAGGCCCTTACAAGTCCCAGGGCTATACTGAATGAAAACATTTACAGGAATACTAGTCTCCAAAAGTTATTGTTCACAGACTGCTATTTTGGAATAATGCAGAAAGCTGGAGAAGAAATAAATTTTAACCGTCTTCTGGTTCTTGGTTTCAACACTACCTGGACTTGCTACAAGCTCTGATATTCACAAGCAGGATGAATGTCCAACAGCTGCCAGCTAGCTCTCCCTGTTCATTCATATGATGATCAGCCAACAGGTGCTGAAATCTGCTGCCCGTGTGTGTGTGCAAATTAGCAAAGTTTTGAGCCCTTGCTGGAGAAGTCTCCTGATCTCCTCACAGACGTTATGCAGATGCACTGTGTTGCAGTAAAGATGAGCTGCTTCCAGTGGGCTTTGCTAGCAGCATGGCCATGCCTTCAGTGCACTAGATGTGTGCACTAGCAGCAGCTCAGAATACATAAACTACTGGCTGCCAGGTACTTAGATATCGTCATTTAACTCCTGGGACCAGAGCAATACATTCTGCTTTTCTCTAAAGAGATACCCAGCTTTCAGTTTCAGCAGTACAGCCTCCCTTGCTTGGTTGCTGGAGCCCTTTTATGCAATGCAGCCAAGGGCCAGGTGAACAATTCCGAGTGTGAGAGCACACTCTGCAGTAAATCAGCATTGCCAGAAAATGCTGGAGTAGAAGTAAGAGTCAAAGTGCGTGGCCTTCTGGAAGTAGGGAAGTGATGTGCCCATCCCAGAAATGCAGGGATGAACCTCTGAGAGCGAGTAATGGCTATCAACACCTACTCCTAATCATGCTCCTGAAGGACTTGTGACACCTTCTGATCCTAGAAGTGAATGAGCTTACATGGTACCCAAAGTCGGTGACAACAGTACTTCACTAATAAGCACAGGCACCTCACACCTCAGAGCTGTTGTCTATAAATTCCCTTCAAAAGGTGGCAGAAATTCCTGAATAGGGTTTTTCAAGATTTTCTTTGATCAGGACAGCAGAAAGCTTTCCTCCCTAGTGAAATGATTAGGCCTGCACTGACACAGTCTTAATCCAGCCTTGACTATGGATAACAGAAGTGGAAAACAAAGGACTTTGTCCCAGATCCCATTGTGAAGTGTTGAACTGTCACATTTTTTCAGAAATGGAAGTCATTACAGACAAAGCCACTCTGCCAGCTTTTCCCTTGGTCTTCTTAAACCTCTGGTGTTAACCACTGCTGGGGGGTTAATAAAGAAAATAATAAACCCAGCAGGTAACACAAGTGACAGTCTCAGCAACACAGACAACCTTCAGAAGGCTAATTGTGATAGCAAAGGCTTGAGGATCCCTGCTCAGAAGTCTTATCAGTTTTTGTATTGCTTCCTAAGAGCTCACTGATAACTTCCTCTTTCCTATCATCCTGTTACTCCTCTCTCCATTGCTGTGGTTTCTGCCTGTGGTATTTCACTGAACTATTTTCAGCTTGTTAAGCATTGACCTGCCCCATGTTCCACCTCTTCCCCTCAGCAGCCTTCAAGATGTACCCTGTAAGCTGTCCTTCTGTTGAAAAGTTGTCTGTAAAATGTAAAATGCAATAATCTTCCTGAAACTGATATGCAAACTCCAACAGTGATTTAATCACTCTCCTGCAGGCATAGTTTAGACATACAGGATCACCCAGTGTTTCATTCCTGTCCCAGCACTCAATTCCACATTTGAGTGTAGGCATTTGCACTGGTCTTCTAGCCAGACAATTACTTCACTCACACCCTCAATTTATCCTGCGAATCCACACATTTGGAGCCCATACAAGCCAGACTCACTGCTGAAGTCAAAGATGCATTTGGGAAGCTGGAATGGTAAGTTGACCTTCAGAAAGTGAAGAAGCTGCAGTGAGCCCATTTCCATCTCCTCTCCTCACTCCAAGACCTCTACCTCCCTCACCCATACACAAATACTGACAGCCACTTTCCCTCCCACCTGCTCATAAGAAATCCTCCCTCTCATAGTAGCTGTGTGACTCTGGGGCCACCTATGTACTTGGTGTGTTACAGGCTGTGAAATCTGGGATGGAGAATCCCAAAGACTTTGAGACAAGGCTTGCCATGCCTGCTGCTGTGGGTAGGAAAAGGATGGCTGCTCCTTGAGCTATGGGGAGATAGCATTTCCCTGCCTCTACCCAGCAGTGGCCCTACACCATGCAGCCCATTCTTCTTTCTGCACTGTTGATACCATCAACAGAGCTGTGCAGGAGCAAAGTAAGGATCAGCAGCTGGAGTTTCCCAGCTGCTCTCACTGGGGCTTGTGGTCATGCAGTTCAGGTGCTGCAGCTTGTATTTCATCCAGTCTGCTCTCCACTCTCCATCCCAACTACAGTGTTGTTGCGCAGATCAATTTCTTTCTCTTGCAGCTGGGCCAAGGTTTCATGGCTGGTATCTTATCAGAAGCATCTCCCTAACTACTGCTTTACTTCCAGATTCTGAGTCCTAACTCTCTCAGTTCCCTGGAAACCATTCTTTCATGGCTTGCTGCTTGGATTTTTTATCTGTTGCTTTGCTGTCTAGGTTCTCAAATTTCTTGCCTGACTGAAACAAAATGGGGTATCCTGGCTTTAGCAGTAGCCTGTGAAATGCTTTGCAGCTTGACAGAGGGAGGTACAGAAACCCTCTGCTGAGTTTCTGAGGAAAATTTAAAGCTTCAGCATTCTCCTTACCTTCAACAAGCACCATTTTCTCACTCTTCAGCAAATACTCCACCTGCTTTAAACTGGAGTATTTCACCCTTCGGGTGAAAGAGTCCTTCAGATCTCCGTGTTTTCAGCGAGAGGAGAGGAGAGGAGAGGAGAGGAGAGGAG
>VXBI01009426.1:378050-441534 GCA_013397375.1 Toxostoma redivivum
GGTGGGTGCCGGGTCCCGGGTGGCCTGGACCGCGGTGTTGGCGGCGGCTCCTGGCTCAGAGGCAGCGGGTGCCCCGGGGGGAGGTGGCTGCGCTGCCCCCGGGCGCGGAGGGGGAGGGGGTGCCGAGGCCGCCCGCGGCCCCCCCGCCGCCCGGACACCGCGGCCTTCCCGGCAGCCCGGCGGGGGAGGCCCGACCGCTTCCCCAGGCACGCAGGTTTCATGGAGAGGCCGCCCCTCCTCTGGGGCTGCAGGCTGCGCTCCGGGGCCTGCCTTAAGCTCCTCAAAGGCGCAGATGAGTAATGCGGGCCCCTGGGTGCCCTGACGGGTGTCCCTGACACATCCCTGCCCCGTGCCCGGGAACGGGGAGCTGTCGCTACAATTCACGCAGGGCAGCATAACTAATGAGGGAAAAAGGCTAAGGACAAAAACATACTTCTTTATCCACCTTATGAAAGCGACGTGGTTCATAATAGATAAGGCCCTTGTTAGCTGCTTACTGATATCCTTTTAGGAAGAAGGAAGTAGGGGTCATTCCATGTTTGCCAAAGGTGAAAAAAAAGAGTAAATCTGTTCCTTCCTGAACTACCACCTCTATGGTTGTGTCTATTGAAGATATTTTGGTTAGCGATTTTTTAAAAAAATCAGATGTACTATGGAAGATGGTATTCTAGCAGATATGCATCATCATAAAATGTCTTTAGTGTCTATCACAGCAACATTAGTCCCTAATGTTCTTATTTATGGAAAATTCAAAGAATATGTGACTAAATAGACTTTTGAGGGCCCACCTGAGATTTACACTTGTCTGTGATTGTACCTTCTTGGGATTTATGTAATGCAATTTAAGGTACTCTGGGGAAGTGGAGGCTGAGAGAAAAGAGATGCAATAAGAGTGATTTAGTGATGTCACTGTACATTTGGTTGGTTTATTGAAGTGGCAGGATTTTAAATGAAATCCCATTTTTGAGTTATGACAGAAGCTTGAATTGCACTAAATGCCATGGCCCTGTTGGGAGTCATCTTGCAAGACAGATTATAAATACATAGTAAATTATTCTGTTTATTTTTGTCTTGTTAGGCTCCCATATTTGGATCTGATATTTTTTGTAAAGTAGTAGAGAACAAGTTTTTGCTATCTCTAATGCAGTGCACTGACTTCTGTAAGGTGATACTTATGGGAGAATTGTTGAAAGTTGAAAGTGAACTTTTTCTTTGGGCTCAACTTCTTGGCTAGTTCATCATGTTTTGATAATGAGAAGAAAATCTGGTGCTTTGTGTTCAAGGATCTGCTTAATGGTTACAGGAGGCTCTCAAGAAAACTCATTGCCTTTAAAGCTGATTTTTTTAAACATGCTACCCTTGCACAAGCAGATATCAAGTGGCATTTTTTGCCCTCTCCTTTTTTTTCCTCTTCAGAGTGCCACCCGTGCAGGGGTGTTTTTGTATGATAATTTTGAAAGACAACAGTGTGGAACAAAACCCTCGCTTTTTCCACTGATAGAGTGAATGAATTAGCCTGTTTTTCAGTCTCTTGAAGTATCTGCCAGATGCATTTCAATACACAGTGGCAAACCAAGTATCTATTTTTCCACTTCAAAAAAACTGTACCGTCAGTTTCCAGAGTTGATTACTATACTTTTCAGTCCTGAAAAAGCTTAAGTGACTACATGACCTTATTTACCTAGGCCTTGCTAGTGCTTGGGGGGATTGTCTGGTAAATCAGTGCAGATGTGCCTTTCTATTGAAGTTGCAGTCAGGAGTGTCTAAGGGGTTACAGTTTTATGCCAGCTTTCTGAAGAAAGTAAGTTGTGATAGCAGAAAGACTGTATTTGTCTGAAGTTGGAATTATGCTGCTCTAGATGTCAGCTAGGGTTATGACCAGCAACATATTTTAGTATCTTACCTGTGACTTTTCTGCGATCTTGATGTCTGTCAAGCCACGTTTTCGAACAACAGGGCCAGGACATTTAAAGCTATGAAAAGTTCTGAAACTTGTAATTTAATGTAGTAGTTTCCATTGAATTTGTAAATAAGGTAGTGCAGAGGAACAGTATAGCTTTAAGTTTTCTGGTCACTGTCAGTGCAATGGTTGAGAACCCTTTCACACTTCTTCTTGAATGAGCCCAAGCCAGGTAAGCAGCAGAGCAATTCTGTGTCTGGGGGTCAAACAGTAAGTTCTAGATTTACCAAGTATAAAAGATGATGCCTTTTTTTTTTTTTAATTGATTTTATGTAATGCTTACAGGACTGTTTGTAGTAAGGTGCATGCTTTGTGCAGTAAGCCACAATGACAGGAAACATTAAGGAAAAGACTGAAAGAAGTAATAAAATCGAAGTAGGCTGTGGGTTACTGTGCTAAAGCTTGCCCATTGGTGGAACAGGGATAGATGTAGCTCCAGAGACACATGTTGATAATGATGGCGTGCAAAGAGATTACAGGAGCAGACTAGTATTACTATTGCATTGAAGTTGGAGGGGTTCTTTGAAAAGACTTGGGTTTATATTAGAAATTCAGATACACTATGTTTCAGGAATCTCTAGAGACTGGAAAACTACTAAACTCTTGATGTTTCAAGATCTAAGAGACTGAAAAATGAACAGCTGAAAGAAGATACTTTTGAGTGAGGCTGTTAAGAATTTCTGAAACATCAGCTTAAGGTCAACAACTAACTTTTGCTTACCTTTTGTTGAAGATCATGGAATCCGTCCTTAAATCTGCAGAATTGCCCTTCTTTTTAGAATCCCCAGTCTGTCATTTCTGCTCAATTAAAGTTTAAATGGAGCACTGAAATGATCTTTATATTTTAAAAAATTACTTCACTTACCCAGATAATCTCAGTTGGGAAACCTCATCAGTATTCATGTTATTTATGAAAAATTGATACAACTTAGTGTTTGGAAATATTTTGGTCCCCTTTCTCCCTATTTTTGTATCTTCAACTTCAGTCATTAGCAACTATCTCACTATTTATTGGAATAATCTTAGTGTGCAAAGATTTGAAAGGATTCAGTGTGCAAGTTTTTATTTTAGATTACTTCATCTAAAGTATGCTGTACTTCTGCTTCCTATGACCTGGAAAAATACTTTCTTATTTTCCTGGTTAACAGACCAGAGAATCACAGAATCATATAATGTTTGTTTTTTCTTAAGACTACTGGATTTCAGAAGCCTTTCCCTTATGATGTATATGAGCTTGTGGTTGAAGATTTTATGAATACATGAAAATATTACTGGATGTATTATATTCCAATTGAGCCTTTTTGCTTATTAGAGATGAGGCTGATTCTTCAATGACCTACGTGATGGCAATTTCCCTTTGGCTTTTAAAGCTCTTCATGAAGGTTTCACTTGAGTGAAACCATCAGAGGGTTGGGGATATTACTGTTAAATGGTTATATGCATAGAAGGCAAGGGACTCGTAAGCTGATGGTAGCATATACTGTGAAAAGAGCATGTCAGAGAGGGTTAAAGTTTTACAAATCTATTTGTACTGCAGTGACTGCTGCTTATCTTTTTTATTGTCCAGACTGATACCATACCACTGCATTTAGTGCCTTAGAACCAGAAAAGAAGGTAATATGTTAATAGATGTAAAACAAATTAATTCCATTCTTGAAATGGTGGCAGCCAGCAGGAAGTTGATTGAAAACACAGTATGATTAGTTTCATCTCATCTTAGTTCTGGCAACTATAAGGTACTATAGTCAGCTAAAACTGATATCAGTATTATTTGAGAACATGCCAGCAGGGCTTTTGCAGGATCTTGCCATTTGCTCTGCCTTTCTGTGACACTGCATGCATCATATGTGTGATGAGACACTATGCCTCAAGCATTGTGTGCAGGCCCAGTTCTGAGTTTATTTCTGAGTCTGGATTTTCCAGTCACTTATGCATCATCAGATCCTTGCCATGCCGATCTGGCTCTTTCCTCAGTTTTGTTTGCTAAAATTAAACATTTGATCAAACGGTGAATCATTTAACATAAGTATGGTGAGTTTGTGAGTATGTATCACCAAAGCTTGCTTTTAGCTTCTAAACAAACAATGGTTATATATATGTGCCATTTAGAAGCCTGTTTTCTGACTAGTCTTTTCTTTACTTTTTTTGGTGATTACAGTTCATTCAATAGGAATTCTCAGTGTTCCTTTTTAATAAACACTGTAATCTCACAGGCAGTGTAGGTCATCAGGAATGCATAATGCCTCCCCAAACCTAATTTTGCTTTCATTGTTGTTGCAACCTCACATAGATGTTCCTAAATGAGGCTTGAGTAAACTGTTGAAATATGTACCTTTCCCTCTGAGAATCTGTTTTCACTGAGCTTGGATCATGCAGTTCCTTAGCCAGGCTTTCACTGGCTGGCACTTTGGATCAGATGCTGGAGTAAGCAGTGAATTTGTCGGTTTATGTGAGACAGTGCTATTTTGCTCTTAGGTTAAGACTAAAAATACTTTAATATTGTAGGTTTTTTAGTATTATGCATGAACTTATATAATACTCTGTTAAATTCTTAGGCAAAAGAACTTGAAGCAGTTTATATTTAAATCCAGCATTAACTGCAGTAGTAATATATCTACTGGTGTGTTGTACAAACAGAAGTGATAGATTATTTAACTGAGAAACAAAACGTCTGATGCGAAATTGATTTATTTACAACTTTCCTACAAAATGCTCCAGTGTACGATAAGGGATGTTGGAGAGACACCGAAATTATTTGCTTAGATCCTAATTTTAGGATCCTAATTTTGAGAATTATGAGATAGAGAAGCTTGTGTCTGATGAGAGAATGGTGGTGAGGAATTGAGCTTTGTCATGTTAATAGTTTGAATAAAAAGATGCAGGATAAAGAATAATAAACTGTGATTTCCCTCAGTCATAATACAACTAGAAGGACATATCAAATAAAGTCAAAAGATACAAATTTTATCCACTTTTTTTTGTACAGTGAGCACTTGCCTCTTGCAACTGCATTTGCAAGGTACCACATTTTTGCTAAGTTTTCCATTTGCTGTAGAAGCTTACCTTGTGAAATGGGGCTTATTGGCACTTGAAGTAAAAGCAGATGAACTGGATTTTATACTTTAACTGTAATAAGCTCTTTTCTAGGAATGTGGAAACAATGCTTTCTTTTACAGTACTTAATAGAATAGACAAAACAGAAAGGAGATTTTGTTATTTAATGAAAACCAGCTGTTCTGGATCAGACTGAAGATACATCCAGCCCTATTTCTGACTTGGGTGATAAGTGATGCTGAGGGAATAACATAAGGACAGACCAGGCATGCAGTCATGCTTATCTTGGTATACCTCCTTTGCTTCTGGCAGTCTGACATAAGGTTGTCCTCTGTTTTATAGATTTACAGCTTAGTAGGTCTTACCTATTTTTCAATAAATTTGCATAATGAATTGATGAGGCCATATGTACTCTTGACCCTTACAATGTCCTGCAGGAAGACATTCCATAATTTAGCCATTCTTTCTGCGGGGAAAAAAAAGTAATTGATTTTATTTCCTTTCAACTTGCTGTGTGATAATTCTAAGGAGTGAATAAATTCAAACAGCTGGTATATGAGGGCGTTTTATTTAAGAAGATCCAAAAATAGGCCTGCTTGATTAAAAATGTCTGTTAACTTAGTGCAGCCAGAATTTGAGGAAAAAGCTCTCTTGCATAAACCATTAATTTATTCAAATTCTGTATAAAAATGTTTTATAAATATTTTCTAATTTTAAATGGGTGCTGTGTTAATTATAGACAGGCCTATCCAGGACCTTTTAATCTAACTGTAACTTTCTCATCAGCCAGAATGAAATTCGCTGTCATAGCTGCTGTTCTTAGAAGTGGAACAAACAAGGAAGAAGTAGATTGTCCTCCTTTTTGAAGCTTGGAGGAGTTAAGTTATCCTGTCTAGGTCACCCTCCCAGGTTTCTGTCTTCCTGTGTGACAGAACCTTTTTCTTGTCTTCTGTAAACTGTGATTAGTCAAAGACATTACTGTTTGGGCAGTGCTGACGATTATTCTACAGTTAGTGTTAGGAAATACCTGCCTCAATGCTAATTAGTGAAATGTTCAAATGTTGTATGGTACCACAGATGTACTTCATATAGTGCTTCGTTTTGGTGAAGATGCTTTTGGTTCTCAGAGGTTTCTGATGATAAGCCTAGTCAGTCAGAGGGTTATAATATAGGTATCAGTTTTGGGGAAATACTGCTGCTGATTTTAATTCCATAAATTTCAAACAGTTTACCACTTCTGTTGAAATTTGATGTTAATAGTGTTGCTGCATGTTGGACAGCTATTGAAGTCCCAAATTGGTGGAAGCCTCACGACCCAGTGTTTCTTTTAAGGTATTGAAATCAGTGATGCAAAACATTAACTAGCGAGAATGATCCTTGATTGATGTATTTATTGGAGCTGTCTGGTTTTGACTTGAATGTTTTCACTAACATGCTATACCATTACTGGATTTTAATTTCTTTTAAAATTAGAAATTAGTGCATATAAATAGATACAGGCTTTCTTTAGAGCCAGTGGGTAAAATTATGAATGTGATATACTTTCTCAGCCAATTACTGCTTATATTCTTTGAAGTTAAAAATGTAATTGTGTTCATATGTCTCCTCAGATATGCAACCTTGACTGATATAATTGACACTGTACTTCAAAAGTTAAGACAAATGTCTTGTAAGTGTTGTTAGACAGTATTTGATCTTGATTATGTTGAAATCCTTATTTGGGTTAAGATAAAATACATATTCACTTTGGGCTGGTAAATTCCATTAATACTTTTTTCCCCTCCTTTTTTAACGGAAGTGTCAGAAATATTTCCTGTCTATTTTGAACAGGCAGGGCTCACTAGGATGGAGTCCCTTCTTTGCTTTTGGAAGAATTGAAAATCAGGCAGTAGCTGCAGCATGAATCAACTTCTCTTGATGGTAGATCTGTGAAGAAACTTAGGTCAGAGTAGCTGCAGATATTAAAATGGCATCTCCTCAGGACACTGAAAAGGCCACATAACAAAATATTCTTGAGGACACCATACGCATTGAATAATAAATGGTTCTTACAAACGAAACCTTTGTATGAATGACCGCAATGGTTTCAGGCTGTGGAGATGAAATTAATGTACAGAAGTAGTGGGTTGGTATTTTTAGGTTCTGCAAAAATGCCCAATCATTATCGTCTAATTTAAGATTTTGATGTAAAACTATTTTTGTAAAGAGATGGGTCTTTTGTTTGAAATGGTGGAAAATACTTAAAGAGTGTGGGGTTTAACTTCTACTTTTTTGATGCTTTTTTGAAATCCTGAATGTCAAGCAGTGTATTGTAATGCATAGGTGCATTAACACTAAGTTATTCCTTACCTGTACTCAGGAAAGAATAGTAGTTGAAGAGCTGCGTTATTCCATGAGGAGAAGGAAGATGTTGGCAGGTGTCTGTTCAGTTTCTGTTTATAGCATCTGACTAGTAGCATTGTGGTAAGTACAGTACTTGCCTGTACAGAAAAGTTGTGTTAGAAAATTGATGATGGATTTTTACATTTAATGTGTCATCTGGCATCTTTCATGCAGCAAGGAATGCTGCTCCAAGTTATGTGTGAAAGATTTTTAGGTAGCCTGTTTGATTCCATCGGTTTAATCTTGCCACCGTTTGCATGCTCTGAACTTGAGCAATATAAGTCAATGCAAGGAAGAGAAATTTCAGTTTCTAAATATTGTAGTGTTTTTATTAAGGAAATCTAGTATTACTTTCATCAGTGTTATGTCCTTTAATAAATGTACTTTGGCTAGTGCTGGATTTCCAATGTTTGTGCGGTGTAAATTAGAGACTAACTGGAAGTAATGAAAAATTTTGAGTGGAGATAAAAACCGGTTTTCCTAAAATGATTTTAATAAGCAGTCAGACAAACAGAAAAAGAGTTTGGTTGATGATTACTGTCAAGTTTTTGGCTCTTTAGATTATGTACTCTTTAATGTTGGGTGAGTTGTTTATTTGAAGGCCTGTCTTAGTAATGTATATATTTAACTTCTGCTTGGTTGAATGTATGATTTAAGTTGAAAGTCCTATTTTAAGTCCCAAGCATCTAAGAAGGGAAGAGGAGGAAGGAGCACGATACTAGATTTGAAGCAGTGTTTAAAAGAAAAAAAACCAGAAAAAACAGGCTGGTTTTGTGATAACCACCTAGTTGTGCCCTTGGAAAACCAGAATCCAAAGTCATGTCCTCATTGACTTAATTGCTAAAACACAGCTGTCCTTCACAATATGACTGTTACCAACATCACCTCTGTTGCCACAACTGCAGCATTTTTATCTCTTATTATATTCAGAGGTGTCTCAGAGGAAGCTGCATATATAAAGTAGGCAAAATGCTGTCACTTAGTGAGGGTCCCTCAGTATTGGAAATTGTATTGTCCTCGTAACTATTGATTAGACGCTATTTTGGTCCAAGATAATGTCAATATTAAGGAGCCTGGCTTTTTGATAAATCAATTAGATGTCTTTGAAACTTTTCTTTAACAAGTATCCACTATTACTGAGTCAAATGCATTTTTTTACCTGAAGCAAGAAGAGTTCTAGGGTTGGGTATTGCTGACACCAGTTTGCAGGATGAGGCGTTAGTAATGCTTGTTCATTGCTTAATGCCCTACTGTTACCTTTTCCTTAGTAATCTCCTTCACTGAACTAATGGACAGTAATAGTTTCCAAAATTGCCCGGGTGTTAACAAATGCTTGCTTATTCATGCAAATAGGTTTCAAATGTTCCCCTGAATTGTCAACATGTTTATCAATTTAAAATCTATTAATTTCTATTTTTAGAATAAACTTTTGACTATGTACTTCTATGAAGAAATTAAAGCAATTCTCATATAGCACGTTTCCATAATGAAGATTCTCTCCAATTTTAATTTGCAAGCAAGCTAGTATAATTGCTCCATTTTTAATAGGAAAAAAGCACTGTAATTTAAATTTTTTAAATGCCCAGAATTTTACAAAATTTAAGATACATTTTAAATTCTTTGAAGAAGCTGAAATATTGTTTTTTTGTTTTTTGTTTTTTTTGCATACATGATGAACCATCATTTTTCCTATAACTTATAAAGGGCTTTCAGAATTAGTCCATAGATACTCAATACCTTCAATAGGTGCTGACTCATTTTTGAACTTTTGAAAGAAAGCAATTAACAATAATATTTACACACTTGAAATATATTTTTCTTGGCATTGAGACTATGATTAGTACTTCTTGGCAAAATAATAAAAATTCAACTTGCCTTGGAAATAATAATTAAGATGGAGCAGGTTTACTCCTTTTATTTAGGAAAGTGGGCTAACTCTGCTGTTTGTTAACTCCTGGCATTGTCAAATATATGGAGTGTTTGTGATACTCCTAGCATATCCATTTTGGAGTATAATTACTTTCCAGAATCTACCATCAAGTTGAATGTTAGAATGGCTCTGCATATAGTGTTGAATGTCACTATGTATTCTTCTCTTACTTTGCCTGTAGTTTATTAGCAGTTGTTTTATTTTGGACACTGAATGTGTTCCTGTTTAACTTTCTCTGCTTTAGACGTTGAGCTCTAATGCTGATTTCTTTTAAGACATCAGTTTATTACAAGACTTTAGAGACTATAAACCCATAAAGATACGGGTAGTAAGATGTTCTGTTTTTAATAAAAGTATCCTTCTTGACATTTTGGAAAGGATTTATTGCTGTTTCTGCTGCTGATAAACTGTGTGACAGTCCATGCTTTTCTCTGCATGGACTCTGTTTTCATTTGTGAATCATATCCTTCTTCATTTAATTCCACAGTGCTTTAGGAGCCTTGAATGAGAGATGGTGTAGCAAGGACTACTTTAGGGGCAAGGACTATTTTCATTTAGAAACAGGTGTTTGTTTTAAATCAGAATTTGCTGTAGGACAATATTGACCCACTGACATGTTGTTTCCCAGGTGGTTCATCTAGAAGGAAGTGTTTGTGGTGGGTGGAGGAAATCTCTTTCAATCAGAAGAGTTGCTATGCAATTAGAAGAGCAAGAACTGCCTGCATTACACATCTGTGAGTCTCAGGTGGTTTTGCAGCACTCTCTTGATGAAGATAGGACCCCATTATTATCCATTATTCTGTGATGCAGTCTCTCCTTTGACTATTAAAGTTCTTGTGTGACTAATTCAGGAAAGACCAGAAATCTTTCTGGTGAATAATTAACACTTCCTGTTCTGCTCAAGTGACTTGCAAAGAGAGATTCAAAAGGTAAAAACAAACCCACAGTGATGTATATTATTATATAGCAAATTGGTGCATTATATTATACTAAAAATACCATCACTCAGTGGTATAACAAGAACTCTAGCATTACAGTTTAAAATTCAGTTGCCCGAGCTGAAGTGCAGCAGAAATTCAGATAACAGAAAGTACTGGTTGGTGTTGAAACTGCTGTAATTGCAATCCCAAAGTAAACAGAACTAGACCAGTGCTTTGAGAAACTTAAGTCTGCAGCTTTCAGAGATTGTTATCTTTTTTTTTTTTGGTTGCTTTCTGTGTTTTTATTCCCCCCTTTCAGTTAAAGTTTATATCACACTCCTAGATGCCATTGAGACAGAAAGTGATTTAGCTGCTTTCTTACTAGCAGTCTTTTTGACCTTATTATTTCAGTTTGCTGATTTAGAGTGACTTTCTGACTTCTGCTAGCAAGTGTCTTTTGCAAACTTGTATAAAGAAGAGATGTTCCTTTTTTATTATTGTTTATGAGGACTATTTAAGACTGCTAAACAACCAATGAGTTTTTAAATATGGTCAAAATGGATTTATACTTCTTTTGAGGTTACCTAGTAAAATTCTGACACAAATGGAAGCTTCAAGGACTTGTGTTCTTTGGGTGTCCATGAAAGCAGTTATAGAAGAGGGCATGGGAAATGGTAAGCATGATCGTCATCTTGGAATTATTAGCTGGTTAAATTTCTTCGGCTTAGTTTTCTTGTCCCCTATCATTCTGCAGAACAAATTCTGAAGGTAAGTTTTTAGTAGCACAGCTGTCTACTTAATTTGGAAAAAGTAGACCAGCTTTTGGAGGCAGAGGCGTTTCTTCAGTGTATGGGAAAGTTAATCTGATTTTTCTAAGTATATACCTAGATATTACCTCTGTCCCCAAAATCAGTCTTGCCCATACCCTTAGGTCATCATGGTTGCAGCAATGACATGAAAGACAGGTGTGCTCTACCAGTCAGGACAGGTGGCCTGATTTAATGTTTCTGTATTTTTTTCAGCTGTTTTCATGTGTACGTTGTTCTGAAACCCCTGTTTCTGGCATGATAAGTAGCAAACAGTAAATGTGGTATTCTCCTTACCACAAAAGATTGAACTGTTCAGTTTGTACCATCTAGAAGAAGTTAGAGATGTGTCGAAATCACTTGAGTCTAGTTGAATTAGGCAAGTGTAAACATTTTCTTTGAGTAGGTATAGGTAGTATTTTACTTTCCCAAAACAGAGCAAAATCATCTACATGAATTGACTGGAGAAAAATGATGCTTAGTTGAAAATCCAAAATTGCCATCTGCCAGTCTACTGTTTGCACAGGGCCAGATGTTGGGTAACAGTTTTGGGAAGTAAGAGGGCAAGAAAACAATGTACATGAAATTAGTAATATACATATGTGCTGTTCATTAGTTTAATAGCTGAATACACTTTTCTTTTTTTAGTTGTTACATGTCACTAAATTTCCCAGTCTTCTGCCATGCATTAGTGGAAATGGAGAGTGACAAAAGATTCTGTGGGTTCCTGTCATCAGGGGCCTTCCATGTATAAAGGATGCAACTGAAGAAGGTGCACAGTTTTATGATTATAAGCTTAGAGTCAGGCAGAATCATGGAAATACCAGGTTGGTTTTTTTTTATTTTATGTGAAGACTAGAGATGATTGAAGAGTTATGGGCTGATACTGCTGTTTGTTTAATTTTAAAAACTCATTTTAACTCCTGCTTCTGTTTAGGATTCAGCATTAATTTGATGGAGTTAATGAAGCAGTAGAGTTGCAGTTTGCAGCTGCAGCCTGGCACAGTGGTTAGGTGGTTAAAACTTGCTTGTTCTTGTGTACTGAGATGGTTGCACATAGCTTGGACGAGAGTTCAGGATGAGGTAAGGTTTTGGGGCTCATTTGTGTTACTTGCTGTTAATGATCACTCTGCTTGCTTACTGTGCCTTTGCCTGAGATTGCCTTCAGAGATGCATAAAAAGCTGCTCTAACGAAAGAGCCTTTGCTGTTTGCATGCATGCGAATAAAATATTTAACTTGGCTCTGATTTCCCACTGTCAGAACTGGATGAAATAAATGTACTGATTGTGATTTATTCCCTCACTCTCCATTATTAGAGGAAAATAAGAAGTTGAGGCTTGTTCCCACACTTTCTCCATATTATTTTGAAATAGGAAAATGGTGAGACTAATAATGGTTTCTCTGAGTGCTGTGATGCCCTTGTTTTTGTTCATGTAAATAATTCTAGGCTGTCTGCTTCGAACACTTAGAAAATAGTGGAAGCTACCTTGTGAAAATGACAGCAGTGGAGATTACAGTTTACATTAATCTGGATCACTGAAGATGGAAAAGCCAAAATACCACCCTGTGTAAAGGTTTCCTTCTCCTGTCATGGGATGAAGTATGTAGGATAAAGGATTCTTTTTTTCACTAGATGTTTAAAACCCATGAACTTTAAAGCAAAATATGCATTCTGACTTCTTTTTACCCAGGTAATTGAAATGCAGTTACCTGAGACCTGGGAAGTGTGCTACACGAAACAGGAGAAAGGCACAATGCATTACATAGGAGGCCTCATCCCACCTTCACATCTGACTGACTCCCTCTCTAGAAAGTGCTGTTCCCTGACTTGTCAGCCACTGAAGGGCATGTGCAGCAGCTCATTTCCTCCACTTCCCATGGAGAGATGATCAGTGCAAACCTAGTGGAGAAGACTGAACTGCCCCTACAGCTGGTCCACACTGCCTTTTGTAGTAGCTGTGATTTTACTTTGGGGGCTTTCACCTGAGCAGCAGTGGAGTAAGAGCTCCTGACTCAGCTTCATAGGCACCATGTGAGAAACTGCACAAACATCTAGACTCAAGAATAAATTTAGCCTGGCAAAACTTTAAAGGAGATAGGAAGGGGGGAGGGTAAAGCATGTTCACACTTAGATTATTCTTTTAGTTCCCTTGTTGCCTTTTCTTCTAAGTTCTCCAAGTACAAAAGAAAAACCTAGATATTTTTATTTTTGTCAACGAAAGAATATTATAGTTTTGGGTGACCTTGTTCTGTCTGTCCTCCAGCCATTAAATTTTAGTTCTGCTGCACTAGCATAAAGGCTTTAGTTATAAATTTATAAGGAAAATGTCAAGTGGCTAGTCACAAGTGTGATCTATCTTATTATGTAGACACTGCAAACTTCTCCTCGTACTGGTTAAAACTCTTTAGAAAAAAACCTCACTGCTTATGTGCAATTGAACTATGACAGCAAGAAATACATTGCAGAACGGTAAGCTCCTGTGCTTTTTACAATTTTGTTTAGATCCTGATGGAGTCAGTAGGACATTGGAGGGTAAGGTTTAAGATGTTTGAGAGATCCTGATTATTTACTTAAAAGAGGCTGTTGATGGGTTTTATGTAGCTTGGAAGTACTTCTCTTCAATTAATTGTATGAATTAACAGAACTTATATATTTAAAATGCAAAAGTGGCCTGATGTAGATCCATCTATTTAAATTTGGGAGTTTAGATTTGTGGGTCACTGATTAGCTCAACAGATTTGGTTGTGTCAAAGTTGTTTCCAAACAAGACTTACTGCAGTTGATAGCATATTTGATGATTGACCTAAACACTTAACTAACCACCCTGTGATTTAGCATGCATAGTGTTTACTTAGTTGCATTTCTCATTAGTTAGATGCTGAGAGGAAATGAGATTAGCGGGTTTTGTTTATGTTTTGGCAGATTCTTGTATAACATTTTCTTGTACTGCTGCATTGCTAAGATGATTAATAGGAAATGCTGGGTTTTTCAAAATGGGAAAGCTTCTACTTGGTTTTTTTGAGCTTTATGTGATTTGTTACAATTTTCAAGTGGTAGCTGTGTACATCCTGCTTTTCAGAGCTGCCACAGAGAGACTGAAATGTAAGATAAATACATTTTTCATTAATGCTTAGATTCTACTAAACCTAAACTTGGAACACCAATCACATGAAAATATTTATTTGTACTTTAGGGACACAAAGAGTTCCCTAAACTGGAAAAAAAAATTGCCAAGTTGATATTATGCAGATTTGTCAACTGTTAATAAATCAGTGTGTTCCGCACTAGAGTAGTTCAAAATCCTAAAATGGAATTGGTTCCCAAAGCACGTAAAAGAAGTGCGATACAGCATAGACCAGGAAATACCTATGTCTAGTAGAGATACAAATGAGTTCAGCTACAAAAGTATTAGTTGGGAAGAATGCAGAGGAGATTGAAAATCAAATTATTTTTTATCCTACTGCAAACATAAAGGGAAGTCTCTGAATCTGTGAAGGTGTGTATGAGGAATGCTGAATGATCTGTACTGGGGATATAATTTGCTACTTACAGGAGCAAAATTTGCATGGTGACTCGGTGAGAGCAGAGGGCAGGGTTGCTTGCACAGTGTACAGCCTGTGAGAATCATTTGAGCTCAATTTCAGAGGACTCACAGAAAAACTTTCTGTTGCAGTGGATAGGTATTATCAAACTCCATCTTTTGGGAGACAAACAGTAAGAAAGAACTTGAGTTTTATTTTCCCTCTTTTATGTTATTAAGAGGAGTGAAAATGATGCTGAAAGGCATAAGGTTGAAAGATGTTTGTGAGAAAAAGGGCTGCAATTTCTCACTACACCTTGGAGCATGGAAATGGAAAAATATTGCTTTACATTGATAGAAATCATGAATCAATGGGTATGTTCATTTTAGAGAGTGTTACAGTTTCATCTTCTGTGTTTCTCTTGCTGAGGTTGTTTTTGTATGCTTTCAAATATTGAAAAGCTTAAGACTGATGTAAATACAACAGAATTCTGATATAGAATCATAGTCTGTTGTATTTTTTTCCTTGTGCAGCTTGAGTTTTGAGTGATTCCTAGGAGGGCCTTTTAGTTAGAGATGCCCTGAAAATAACGTGATTGTGTTAAAACCACAAGAACTCAATATCTTTCATGAGTAACAAAGCAAATACAGTTCTTACAACTGAGTGTCCTTCACTGAAAATCTAAATATAATAAATTATTTCAAAGCATTTAAATGACTTGTGTGTTAAACCCCCTTGACACTCAGGAGCCTTTGAAAATGTCGCATTACCATCCATACTTACGTAATACGATCAGTGATTGTAGATTTGTAGGACTGAATTCAGAGCCAGAACTGTGCTGAATATCTTAATGGGGTGATTTACTTCAGTGGCAGAGTCAGCATTAGATAGGCTTATATATGACTTGATTTAAAATGTAGTTGTGTAGTCCATTTCTTTTAGAGAACATATATATGTTTAATATTGACCCAGCTTTTAACAACTCTGAAAGGAGTTGCATGTTGGAATAAATAATACAGTTTTACATATTTTCTCCAAATGGGAATACAACAGAGCAAAAACTGTTTGTATATGCAATCTGTAGTGCACATTCAGTCTTGTACTAAAAATTCAGAACATTTTAAAGGAATGTCATGAAATAAGATAACTAACTGTGGATCTGTCCCTGGTTTGCACATCTGAAAATAAGTAATAAATACATGGTGACATTAATATTTTTGAATATCTGTATGAAATGTTTTACTGTGGCTGCGGACAGGAAAGCAGTTGCTTTCATTGTAGTTTCAAAATAATTATTTAATAATTTCATAAGGCAGGTTTTGGGTTTTTCACTTCTTACTGGTTTTTCTTTTATGTGTTTAGTTACTGGCAGAGATCATCTTGTGTGTGTACAAAAATGTAAATGTTTTCCCCATTAGTGAGATGCATCACTCCACAGTTATCTGCTATTGTTTCTGATCATAAACTGTTTTGGAAGAAATACTTTATCAGCATTATGTTCACATTCTGTTTATGACTATTTTTGACAGACCCTGTAGCAGTATACCAAATTTTTTCAGGTATTTGTGCTTCAAAAGGGTACAGTAATTTTTCTTTGCAAAGCATTGTGGATTTGTTGCAGGAGTATGTTTACAGCCTGCAAAATGGTCTACAAGTTTGAGGGAAAATTTTGGAAATCCCAAATATAGTGCGTCCATTCTGTTGCATTTTAACTCTTATACGAGTTTCTCTGCAGCATCATTTTGCAATGTTTGAGTATCTCATGGAATCTGGCAGCGCTGGTAGCAATAGGATTTTTCCTGAATAGAGCAATCAAATAAATTGTTTGAAGTAGGGGACAAGACAGGATTACTGAACACATTGACTAGTGTGAGGGGAATAATTTAGATGATGGTAATGGGAAAGAAGAGTGTTTAAAATATACTTAAGTTTGGGTATCTTGAATCACAGGTTTTTTTGGGTATCTTGAATCATAGTTGAATTTGAATTTGCTTGTTGAATTTGAAGGAGAGGTGGCGGGGCAAAGAGGCAGGGACAGTAGCTGTCATTAGTATGCGTGTTTAACATTCTGTCCTGTGAATTTAGAAGATATTTGGAATATTTTTGCCTTTACCAACAGTATTTGCCGTAATAAATGGATCCAAAAAACCCCTCTGGTTTCAGTGAGATATGGATACCTACACTGGGTAAGAAATAGTCCATGAGCCCAGACAAGCTGTAAGCTCTGACATTCCAGGGTGTGATGTTTGATTCAGTACAATTTCAAAAGTCTCAGTAACTTGGAGGATGAGTCAGTAGTGAAAAAGACTGCATTACTCCATCAACATGAATTCTGCTTTTGTAATTACATATGGTGTTAACAGAATGTAAAGCTTTCATACAACACAGCTTTTATGGAGAAGGCTAATGTTTTTTGGAGGTGTTCTGCCTTCCCCCTAACCAGCCTTTGAATTATTTGAGACACTTCTATAAAACCATACAACTTTTTTTTTTTCTAATTAAGCTATAAATGCCAGAAGTATAGCTGCAATCACTGACCTTCAGCTGTATAATAAGGTAAAAAATTTCAAAACCTTTGGGCCTGATGTATAAATGGATTATTTTGTACATCAGAGACACTTCACTGGAGAGTGAAGACCAGAGTATTCAACTGAGTATTCCAGTTCACAGGATTTTTTTTTTAAAACCATAGATGTAATACTTGTATTCAAACGGAAAGTGATGATTCGAAATAAGATGCTTACCTTTAGGGAACAAAAAGCAGAAGAAGGAGAGACAGATAGGACAGTCTGTCCCTTTGGCAGCTGGGAGGTAAAGAACCTGGTAGTTCAAAAACTTGTTTTTTTTTCCTTTGGACCCATTTTGTCACTATTATTGAGGAGGCTTCTGGATCTTTTGCTCGGGGATGAAATATTCACACTGTATTACCAGGAACAGACCTTGCCCACACTGTGTGACCGGTTTTAGTATAGGTGTTATAAAGGAAAAATGAAACCTGCAGTGTTATGGTTCCCTTGCACAGTATCAAAAACACAAACCTGAATATAACTTTTATTCCTCTGAAAACTTACAGTGATGGTTGCTGTAGCTCATGGGTAAACTATGAAAGGTGATTTAGTTAAATGCAAGCTAGAATTCTTACTTGCATCTTGAAGATGCACTTTAGGAAAGTGTTGGTCACCGATTCACAAATAGCAAGAAAATTTAGCTTTAATAGCAAAAATAGTATAACATAGCTGGGGAACTGGGAGGATTTGTGAATTTTTGTTGGGATTTTCCCTTATTTTTTTCCCCTAGAATGAATATTGTAACAGGGAAGAACATAGTTTCATAATTTTAAGGCATTTTATTTCAAGTGTGGGGGTTTAATGTTTGTTTAGAAAGTTGTCTAGAGAAACTGACTTCTAAGCGTTATATCTTTATATTGCTTTGTACTCTTACATTACAAAAGCCAAGAGCTGACTGCTTGAGCTTGTGACTTCTAGTCAATTTCAGGTTTCTAGGCAGCACATTTCACAAGCCATAAAGTGTCAATATTAACAGTATACTAATACTAATATATATATATTTTTATCTATCCATCCATAGATGTATATTTCTGTCTTGGTTGGAACATGGTGGTAATAATGCCAAAGTTGTGGGTTTGATATCTGTATGGGCCATTCACTTTAATAGTTGGACTTGGTCATCCTTGAGGTTCCCTTCCAAGTCAGACTATTCTGTGATGTGTGTATATGTATTTCTCTATATCTATATATCTCACTTACATTGAAGCCATTGACCTTAGTGCTTTTTTACTAAATTGTACATTTAGTCTGTTGTAGCTGACTTTAGCAAAGAAGCTGTGTTACTTTTTTTTAAGCTTTAAGATGTAGGGAAACAAAATTTCTTATGCATAGAAAAGCAAAAGCCTTATCAATGTTTAGAAAGTCCAGTAATTAGAGTTCTCAGATGACCTGCAAATGAGATTTGGAGGAAAATAAAAATCTGGAGTCTGAAGCGCCAGTCATTTGAAAATATGAAGCCACTTACCTTTTTAAAAAGAGACTACTGAAAGAGTCTCACTTTTTTCTATTCTGCTGTTATTTTAACCTTCATAGAAGCACTTAAAGACTGAAATTTTTCGGTAGAACTGGTGAGCCTGTCAAACTACTTACTTGCTTCTGCTGAATTTACTAAAATCTCCAGAGCAGAAGTGGGAGTTCCTGTAAACCTTTACTGAGGGAGCAGGAAGTGAGTTGAAATTATTATTTTATTCACTTTGGCATTGCTCAGGCATTTTGTGAATGACTCTCATTCTATTTAAATATAATAAATATTCATATTTGTTTTTATACGTTCTTTCCTTGGTAGTAATACCTTTCTGTGTGTTCATTCTCTCACCTTCTGATTTGCTAGTTTTATTGTGCTGTAAAGAAAAGCAGGAAAAATAGATCAGGATTCTTGTAGTACAGTGTAAAAAGGAGGCAGACAGATACATGCTTGTGTAATTGCTCGTATTTTCTATACTAAGTTTTCTGGGTCATTTTGCTTATGTGGTACTGAATCCTGTAATATGCTAAGTAGTAATATTTATCCTGTTTCATTTAATACAGTATTCAGCATTTCCCGTTCTGATAACAAAAAAGACTACCACATCAATAAATATATTTGATTACTGAATGATAATTTTGGTGAATGGTATTTCTTCCCTGTAGATTTATTTGCAGACATGGGCAAATAACATTTGCAGTCTAAATTATCATAAAGTAGTGCCCACTGCAGATGGTGTTCACTGCAACCTTGCATTGCAAGTGTAAGCAGGTTATGATTTAACTTGGGTTTTGTAGAGCTGAGGGAAGATCTTCTGAACTTGGTCTAAGTCCTGTTGTGACTCACCCATTGCTACTGGAGTATGGTAGCCTGCTTCTGTAATACATTTCCTTTTTACATTAAATTCTTTTTAGTGTTTCTGGTAGTTCAACTGATTCTGTGTTTACAACAGCGAAACCCATGTGTGCTGATAGTTTGAGTTGTAAAATGTTTCACAGATGTTAAAGTACCTAGAGAATTATAAATGTTCAGTGCAAACTAGCAGAGACCCAGAATAGCAGTTTTGGTAACACAGCAGACAGGCACTGTGTTAACTCCTGCCTGTGTGGGTACTTTTCTGTGATGCCACATCATTTTAAGGCTGCTGGGTACAACCCATGGATGTTAGACCAGTGGTGTATTTGAAAGTATATTGAGTCATTAACATTTTTTATTAAATTAACAGTAAGCTTAATTTTCTGACCTTGGTTATGTGTGAAGGCTAAGAGGAAGTGAGCACCATCTAATAAAAGATGAACAGTCTCTCCCCAGCTTCCTTTACTGCTTTTGTATTGCCATATCTGATATTTTTAATTTTTTTTTTTTAAAGTTCTCTAGACTTTTGAAGCCAGGAACTTGACTGAGATTTGGAGTCCAATCCACTTTCCCTTAGTAGGTCTGTTAGATACACTGGAACAATTTTCATGTTCTTCATAGGATGTGCTCAAGAAAAAACAGGTGGAATATTTACTATTAAATTTCCTCCTGTAATAATGAACACTGTGTGACACAGCTGGTCTTTCTTAAAAAACACTTTTGATTTAAAGCATACTGAGCTCATAAGATAAACTTCTCTCAGGAAAATAAGTCATTTTAGGCATTATATTTACAAAATATTTTCAAAGTTGGCTGTAGTTGCATACGTATCACAACACCTGCATTATTTCTTTTGTGCCCAATTCACCCTAATACCTTTAAGAAAATAAAGATTAAACTTCTGATTATAGAGTATTGTTGTAGATCTGACTGTCTTCTCAGGTAGTAATCAAGTAAATAACAGAGTTTGGTGTTCATGCCACTGGTTCCAATTTAACAAATCCTAGGAGTCTCCAGGTATGATGGGTGGTAGCTGGAAGTTAACCCGTGTGTAAGTGATTAGAATATAGTACATTGTGTGAGCAGTGCTGATTGACAGTGTGATTTATTCTGTGTCAGGGATAACAGCAGCAGCATTTACAGTGATGAGTGTTAGTTAAAATTTCAAGCAGAGGGTCCTTTAAGCCTGAGATGACAGGCTGTATGGAGAAAGATACTTAAAATGTATCTGTGAATCTGTTCTTTTCCCTGATCCCTTCTCTACTTCTCTGGGTACAGATGCTCATACTGGAATATAAGGGATTGATTTTCAGGCATGCTGCAGTTGAACAGAGAATGCAGAGATTTTTCAGGCGTGCTGCAGAGAGAACAGTTCTTGGTCACAATCAGAAACAAAACAATTAAGGACTCTGACAAGATCCCCAGCACTTGGATATTTTAAATAATTATTTTAAATAATTTTATTTAAAGTGTTTTGTTGGGATAGCTGTATTAACTACCAAATCTGAATATGTGGAAGCGAATTGCTGTTGCTTCCTTTTAGAATTTTGTAAAATGTAATTTTAGGTAATATTTTGAAAAGGTGTAGAGAATTGAAAGATGCAAAAATAAGAAATTCAGAATAATCTAGCATAAAAATGCCAGTGTTCCATTAGGACATCGTGGCACTTGTATGATAGATCCAATTCAGCACTGATGCTGTCTGGGTTGTTTTTTATGTGCTGTGCTCATTCTATTTCAGTTCTTGTGGAAGATACTTCATGCTGCTGACTTCCTGATCAATGCCATGACAGTAGTAGTGACCATACAGCTGCAAAAGAGAATGGAAATATATTGGTCTATTTAAAAAAAAAAAAAAAGGAAAAGCATCTGTATAATTGTTAATATTTACATATTAAGACTCAAAATACTTTTATTTCATTTTTGTTTCATTGTTGACAGAGAAAGTTAAACATGCAAACGTTTGTGTAGTAACCTTTCCCATAACAGAGAGTTCTTCTTTTATCAGGTGTTTGTTTGAAGAGTTTCAATTTCTCTGTGGAAGAAATTAATAAACAGGGACTAGTAATATCTCAGTTTTATTCAGTGAGTTAGGTGCATGTTAACTTGAATTAACCTGTGAAAAAAGAAAATAGCAAAGACTGGAATACTGTCTTCAAAAAGAATACGTAGGGTACTCTTCATCTGTGTTTTGAAAAAGCTTTGCTGCAGTAACTTAATAAACTTAGTTCTTCTATAGTAGAACCAAATTGTATGGCTACAATTACAGAAAGACCAGCAGCCAGACCTATACACTAACTGTAGGTAATGAGAAAATTTAATATAATAATAATTTAGTATTTGCTATTTTAGGCAGGTGATAGGCAGGTTTAAAATCTGCATTTAACAAATAACTTTTTTTCTCCCTCTAGAATTGTAGTGGGGTATTTAATATGCTTTTTCTTTCTGGAAAAACTTGGGATGCTATTTCTGTTGTGATTACTCTTGGAGATCATGCATTCCAGCATTCAGAATGCTGGAAAATGCAAAACATGGACACTGTGGTGCATTACATTATTTTATACTTGTTTCCTGTTTTTCGACCCCAAATTCTGGACATTATGGCTCAAATCATTTGGGCTCAGGATGTTTATTACAATCTATTTTTTATGTGTAGTTCTTTAGCCCAGTTAAATTTATTTTAAGCATTTTTCTATTCAAAGGAAAATTGAGAAGAGTTTTCAAGTAACATAGCTGGATCAAGTAGAGTTGAGGCAGCTGTTCCTCCTGGGCACATGAATCATAGGATTTGAGCAAAAGAGCACGTTTACTTGCAGTTCAGTTACTGAACTCTACCACATTGTTTACTCATTAACTTTCCAAAATCCGTTGAAAAAAAGAATGGCATTGAGCAGCATTTCCTGGGTCAAGCTCAGGTCTTGGAAATTGTGTTCAAGATGTAGGGAGGAGCTGAGATTTTCAGATACTAAAATATCTTTGATGTTTAATGTTTTAATCATAGCTTAAGAAAACCTCAAAACCAAACAAAAAACCCAAAATAATGTTTCCCTTCCCCCTAAAAGAATTACTCAAGTCTTTCAAGCTCCTGTGTTTCATTTTGGATTTCTTAATTGTGCAGATTTCATACACCCCCTGTTTTGGGATTTGTTTTTCAATGGACTGATCTGGGGTGTTTCGTAGAGCATTCCCCTTCAGCAAGTGAAAGGCCTTGGGGCTGAAGACATTTGCCATGGCCAGCATCCACTGTCTTTTAGAAGCTCCTGAGAAAGCAACTTTGTACCAAACAGTGCTGAAAAGAGGATGCTGCTTTATATGAGGTATTAATGGAGCTGCAGGTCCTAGCCTATCAAGTGTTGTGTTTCACTGAACTAATGGTGGCCTAACTGCTGTTGTATTTCTTTACCTATGTTTGTGCCTGGGTGCACATGAGGGAAAGAAAAAATTGCACCTTTTTCTATGTTCAGATTCATGTCTTGTTTTGTATAAGTCTTTGTTATTATCAGCCTAATTCTTGCTTATAGTGTTTTGGGTTTTTTTTGAGGGCTTATTTGCTTTTTGAAGTGGTGTTACCAAACATATTTGTGTTGGTTTATTCCTTAATTATTTGTTCTAAATTTTACCTGTTTTGTGTAGTCTTTTTCAGATGCTTTAGAAGTTGAATGTTTAACACAGAAACATTGTGAAGAAGTTATTTATAAAGTTTTATTCTGGTTAGAAAATCTATATTGGTTGGAATTATGCTGAACTGTTAGAAGACTTCAAAGTTACTCATGAGAAGATACCTCTTAAGGTTAAACATTCAAAGTGTTGTTCTGAGCTAAGATTTTGTGTAATGTGTTGGTGAAAACATTAGTTCATGGCATTTCTGCAGTATAGCAAGAGAGTTACCCTGATAGATACAAAATCAGGGACATCCATCTGAGAGCTATTAGGAAATAGATCAAAATTTGGGGGCTCCCAAGATGAACATGTAAACCTGCTTTTGCTAAGAGTAAGTTGGTCTTGGGTGGTTTGTTCCAGTTTAAAAAGTGACTTTTTATGTGGTTTTTTTTCCTACTTTCTTTGTCTTATTTTTCTGCTGTTGTAACAGCAGGGGAGAATTGTTTTCTGACAATGGAGGTAGATCTACTTCCAGGAATGTTTTGTTTAGCTAACTAGTAGATTGCTCCTAGAGTCAGCATAATCTTAATACAATTCAAATTCCTGAGGAGGAGCTGAAGTAGTCTTGTTTTCTAAAATAGGATCATGAGACATAGTTGCATTTTCACACCTGAGAACTGAAAATGCCTGTGTGTAGTCAGTCAGGTGTAGAGGCAGGAGTGACCAGAGTTACAGCCCCATTGCTTCTTGACTGTGCAATTGTGTATAAGATAGGCTGGGGTGGAAGAAAGTGAATTTCCCATGGTGAAACTTCCCATCCAGCTAAACTTTTGGAGACTACTGAAACCTGTTTTAAATGAGAAGGAAAAATGCCTGTTAACTTCATACTGATACCTTCTTTCAGATGTGTTTATGAACAATGCAGTAAGATAGGATTGCAGGCACCTTGTCAAAATTCTTCATCTGGTTTTCAAGAAGTGCCACAATTATACCATGGTGTGGAGTTCCAGAAGGATTTGATAACCGAGGAGTGCAGAGAACCATAAAAGGGAGTTTGTCTTTCATTTACAAAATGTCTCTCATTGCTGCTTTTTGGGGTTGTCTAGGCAGGTTAGAGATCCTACTGCACAACTTACTCATTACTAAATAGGACATAGCTCCTTACCCATCTCAGAATAGTAATGCTTTCTTGCTTTGTCCGAGGCATACTCTTCCTTCTTGGTTTTGGCTGCTTTATTTCTGAATCTAGTTTCCTGTGCTTTTTAACTCCTGGAGTAACTGGGATTCTAACTCATCCTGTCAGATCTTTTGCATACTGTGCACCTGCAAGTGCTTCCTCTCTCCATGTTTGGGATGGTCAACGTTTGAAACTCCTTTCTGCTTAATTAATGTTTGACTTGTTAGACACAAAATGCAGAGCTGTGCAACAAAGTACTTTGTTCTATAATTTTGGTGTTCTGCTAGCTTTTGAGAGAATACACATGGCACAGTATTTATACGAGACTTTATTAGTGTGATTTGTTAATACTAATGCAACAACAGCTTTTTAAAACCAGTTTACACATCTTGTCCTTTTAAATGTTACTTGACATAAACCCTGCAATCTTGTAAATACTTTGCAAAGCTGTTCCCCTCTCCCCCATCAAGAATTCAAATGTTCTAACCATTCTAAGCCGTCATAATGGCAGGCATTTTGAAGTATACTTGTGCCACAGAAAAATAACTTTCGTTAAAAAAAAATTCATGTTTCTCTATGCATTTGCATACAGAACAGACACATTTGGCTTAAAATCAGCAAGAATCAAACATTTCCCTACTTTCTATGCCAAATCTGGCAGTTCGGGTCAGGAGTTATTTTAGGAGGGTTTCCTGGCAAGGTTTGATATGTGGTTACCCATACCTTTAAGTCTGGGGACAAAACAGTTTCTTTCTTGAGGCTTCTTCCAGCTGCTTTTTTTTGTCTAAGAATGCTTTACTATTTAGTATCTATTTACTGATCCTGTGGTAAAAGGAATAACTGAAATGGAATAGATTTTTGAGTGATGCTTATCAGCAGAGCATTTATTGGAGTGTCTGATCTGAAGAAAAAGATAAAGTTAATATCTCATATTCTAAATCTCAGAAGGATGATTGTGTTGTCATAGGGCAATGTTAGTTATTACCTGCAATATACAGCAAAATAATATCCTTGAGGAATTGGTGGAAGGTGGATAGATCACAACTTTCAAGTTTTATTCCCGCTGCACTAAAGGCCTCTTCAACTCTTAGAATTCCAACCTTTTAATTGTCCTTTAAATGGTAGGCTACACATCTTCTTGAAAAAGATTTTGAAGAGTTACCAATGTTTGCTATATGATTTTGCTGCTGAGACTGTTTTTTTAAAGTGTAGAGTTGTGCATTCATGGGAATATGAACCATTTAGCTTTGACTAGAGGGCGACAACATTGTAAGTTCAGCTAGAAACCAGATGAATCAGATTGAAGTTCTTGCAACCTATCTTAGCTAGTTTAAATGCACTGGATTCTTTTCCAGTTTATTTTAAGAATTGTTGGAGAAGGCTTTCAGTAAAAACTCTTATCAGTGTTTTTGTGTGTTTTGTAAGACTCAGCTACTTCATTGTGTATTTTCCACATTCTCCCCTCTTACCTCTTGTGTGTTTGTGCTCTTTTCTGGACTAATTGTCAATGGAGCACTTCAGTGTCTTTATATATTAAAAACACAAAAAGTCTTTCAGTCATAGAGTTTTAAAAGGATGCTTCAGTGTACCCGTTGGAAAAAGAGAATAAATTAGGATCCAACTACTTCATTGGGCTACATCAGCCTATCTTTTGAGCATGGAAAGCTGCCAGAAGGGCACTGCACTAGTACACTGTAATGTTCATAAAGTTTGCCCTCCATTTCATTTCAAATTGAGGTAGGAACATGTGGCTACACTGATTGAAGCATCATTTTCAGCAACTTAACAAAAATCTGTAGATGATAAGCAACGTTTAAATTGTTTGTGGTGAAAATGAGAAGTCCAACACCAGAATACTGATATTTTTAAAGCACAACCCCCTATAGTATCTGTAATAATAAAAAAATTGTTATTGATAACACTTTTCTAATTGAACTAGAGTTCTTAACCCTGAACATATAGGTATAGAGCAGATGATGAAGTAGAAGATTTTGAATGCATTTGGGAGATATTTAATTTCAGATCTTAGTTCACTTAAAAATCTGTTTCTGAATGCATGTGACTTTCTTGTTGCCAAGTTCTCTGTAGGTCCACCTGCGTTTGCCATGCTCCACTTCTGCTTTTATTTGAAAGGAATTTGGCATGCATCATTTATGAAGAATAATTGAACTACCTCAGTTTAAAAATATGAATAATTGTTTAAACTGCCCCAAAAAGCTTGCCTATATTCCCTTAACAAGATTATAAATTACAGAGGACCTATAAATATCAAATATGCAGCATATATGAAATCAGTGAAGTGACTTATGATTTAGAAAAGTGAAATGGCTTTTTTCAGAAGGTAGTGTACGGAATATATAGAACTTTCAAAAGACAACGGAGGATCTTGTTAACAGCCTAATTAACCTCCCTCCTGTACAAGGTGAAGCGTTAGATGCTCTGAATGAATGATGAAAAGTGTCAGGGAAATACAGAATTGGATCAATTTTCTTTTAATAATAAATAATCCTTCTAATTTATTTGGATGAAAGTAAATGTGTCTGCTATGGTTTTGCTTTTGCCGTGTGCCAGGATTCAGCTCAGAGTGAATTCTTAGCAGAGGTCTAAGGCTTTGAAAATTGCTTTCTAATGGAAATGGTGACAGATCATTAACTACAGTAGTATAAATGCATTGATTTAACATGTGTATAGTCGTCCTAAGTTGCAAAATGCATGACACAGTGTGTGCTGAGCATATAGGGAGTATCTTTGCGGTTTTAACTAATTAATGACATGATTCATACTATGTTAATCTTTCTCAAACATAAGGCTCCTGACAATGTTGGACAGGTATCATTCAGGGGCTGAGATACATTTGTACTGTAGTGCCACTGTGATCCCTCTGTAATTGCTCTGCTGGAAGGGGACCAAGAAGCATTTAGTGTGCTGCATTTAATCACCAATGCAATTACAGGGACACTGAAGTAGATATGTTTTCCTGCAACCAAGTCATAGCAACTTCTGAATCATAACAAACCATTACTACATATGCTGTAAGGCTTTGTTTCCAATAAAAATGCAGAACCTGGGATTTTATAGTCATACTTAATTAGCATCTGTGGTTTTAATATCTTTAAAATTAAATGTCTAATAAACATATGCTACATGAAAGCATTTTTCTCCAAAATCCTTATTCTTCTATTGTCAAAAAACAGGAGAACAAAAATTAGTTTCAAGAATTTTGATTATTCTAGTGTTGTTTTTCAAACATTGAGAATACATACCTGTGTGTAGTAGAATTTTTACTCTAAGGTGGCTGCACAATTCTTGTCATTGGTGAGCATCTGCACTAATAATACTAGTTCACCATTATCTTAAAAAGTCTAGGTGGCATGCTCATACAGGTGAAACTGAGCATTTTGTATTGCCCTTTGGCACTTGTGTAAAGCTAGTATTAGTTTTTAGTGTTTCTGGTCTCCTTTTGTTTTTTGTATTAAAGATGGGATGGGAAGGTTATGAAGCACCTGACCATCTGCTGGAAGATGGAGGATTCTGTTACCAAACCTTCATTATTTATTAGGTATGCCTGTCTAGGTTTTTTGACAGAAGTTTGTTTTTGGAGATTGAGTATCTTGAGGTCAAATTTTGGTGTACTTCTTTTTAACTCTGCTCAACTGCTCAATATTTCTCCGTGTAACTTGTGCTTGAATCTTCAGAGTGAGATTGTCTTTTGTTTATTCTGATCAGCTGCTGTGCATCTAACAGTTGTGCCTGAGATTTAGGGCTAGAATTCAATTGCATTCTCTGAATGTGGTTTTGTATTGGTAATCATTTGCTGGAAGAGGGGGAAGGAAAACCAAATTTCCAGTGAAGACAGAGTAGAATGTGCATTGATTTGAATGGTACCTTGCAATGATATACTGTAAAATGGCAGAAATAAAAGGAATAATTGATACTATAGAGCATACAGTTAAGTTTATAAGATCAAGTGCTGTTATTGGACCAGATAAGGTCACTTCACACCTTCATAAAAATGTAAGGGAAGTACCATATGAAAATGGAATCAGGGAAGCAATCTCTTCAGTATTCATAATTAGTTACATATCAGTTGTGGTACGTGATATGAGCACGTACAGAATTTGAGGTATGTGATTTTTGCTATTTAGTGCCCATTGCTGGCTCTTAGTTTGCGTTATGCACCTTTAACCAGAGATGCAGATACGCAACTCTCTGAGGTTGGGACCTTATGGTGGTCTGTGTGTAGGTCTGTCTGAATGCTCAGGTAGTTCCTTTGCTGTGGTGAGTTGTAGGCATAACAACAAAAGTAAGGGATGATGGTTTGGAGAACCTCAAATGTGCATTTTATTTTTACCCTTAAATGCAATTTATTTCCTGCTTAAAGTATAAACATGTTAGAACTTCCAAGACTGCCCATTTCTGTGAATTTCTTCCTCTTTCAAAGTCCCTTTGTCATTGCTACTGCTTTCATGGCTGTGTTGTTAAGGGAGTGGGGTTTTTTCCTTCTGCAGCAGAGGCAGTTTTAATACCCTTACTTCTTTCAGACCAAAACCTGCAAAACTGTTGCATGCAATCATTCTGTAGCCTCTAGGCTTGAAGTATCCTCTGAGTTTAACTTAGACTGCCACTTGACCTTCTGAGCTTGCTTCACCTTGTGGTTTTCCAATCTACATAATAATTTTGTGTCACACTTTAGTTAAATGGTTTCTTTTTGACAGATGGAAGTACCTTCAAAGAGAGTTTAACTATATATTCTGCCTCAGCGATAATGCCATTCTATTTGACTTGATTTATCTATAAATATGAATGTCTTTCTGAATACCAGCTTAAATTATGTACAAGTGGAGATTATAAATTATCTGTATAAAAATTACTTTCTAGGGATATTGTACATATAAAATGTATACTGTGACTAATTCTGGATTAGGTGCTGTTCAGCATGAAGCTGACATTTTATCAAGGAAATCTAGGAATTACTATACTATGTCCAGTTAAAAACTGTGGTGATTTGATAACAGATTCAGAAGTGTATCCCAAGCCAGCTGCCTCAGAAGGATGTAGAAGTGTAAGTGGGTATCAGCCTAAAGACTTGCACGCTAAAACACACAATTCTCACTGCTAGGACTAGCTAATTCTAGCTTTGCTGTGCCTTATGCACAGTCATGATTTTGCTATGTGTTCCTAGAAACAGGAATTGTATTGCCTTCCATAAGTCATCCAGGACCATTTTTTTCCTATGAAGTGGAAACAGAGGGTTGCATCATGATCAAGACTATTTGATATTTCAGAACTTTGAGTGTTTCAAATAAAATTGTCTCTAGAAATAACAAATATTGCAGATGTATGATATATTTGAGAAGGTTGTTGGGAACAAAGAAATTTTACATTTTTGTGTTCCTCCCTGGCACTATTAGCTTCTGGTGAATTCGGGAGTCACTGAGAAATAATTAAACCAGTGATGTGGTTAATGTGCTTTGCGAGAGAACTGCAATATGCAGGTTTGCTCAATTTTAAGTCTGATGAGTGAACCCTTGCTTGCTGAAAAGAGGAGATCCTAGCAATGAGAGGAGGGATTTGCAGTGTAGCAAAAAGCTGTCAAACATTTTACTTGACAGACAGTGACCTACTAAGTTTGATGTATATTAACTGCATAATGCATTTTCTAAAAACCTTTGCTCTAATTGAATACTGCATTTTCACAAAGAAGCTGATTGTTGATCAATGCTGTAACTCTGTTTTCACTGTTTTCTTAGTTCTAGTGTAGTGTTTCTTTCTACTTTCACAGTAGTGACTGTGTAAAAGAAGCTAATATAAAAACCACTCAAGGTTCAGGTTCTCATCATAGTAGCAGCTTCAGACAGACTTCAATGCCTTGAAAAGGCATATACAAGGATCGAAGAGAAAATGGTCCTTGAAACTGTAACACTGTTACTTGGCTTACAAGGTCACTTGTCCAATAGTGTTGTCCTTTCAGAAAATTTGATGGGGTTTTGTGTGTTAGAAGAACATGGCAGCCTTTTTTCTCTTTTTCACAGAGCTCTATGTTGTGTTTGCATCTGTTTTTTCTATTGTGGTTGTGCTGATAAGTAAACATTATATGAGGCTTTAGATTGATATTTTACAGCTGAGATGGTTGATTATACCACCGAAAACATTTGTCATTGCCAATTCCAATGTCATCAGTATGAACCAGCTGAACTCTGCCTTTCTTTTTCTTTGCTGCCCCTGGGGTTTAATGGCTTTGCAGAGAAGGTCCTGCCTGGCATATTGAGCTGCTCCAGAAGGTCTAACCCATAAGCAGTGAGTACTGAACTGCAGCACACTAATGCTGTAGGTGTTGACTCACCATGCTGTTTTTAATTGCAGTTCTCTTGAAGGTAGATATCTGTGCAGACCATCAACACATTAAATCTTTGGGTATCTACCAATCTGATGATATATTTGTATGGCTACATATGCTTTTCTCAGGAATTAAATTTTCTCCTGTGCACATACTGTTTGCATTTAAAACTAGCTTTCATGTGTCTGTGGCTCTTGCTATAGCTGGCAAATGGTTATGTCTCAAATCTCTGGTGATATGTGTTCTTATAGAATTTTTGAGCCTGATGTAAACCAGCTTTCAGATGTGCATGAATTGAAAAGCATCTGTAATGTTTTGATGTGACTGATACCAAGATATGATTGACCACGACTGGAATTACTTTATTACTGGAGTGTCATTCAAAATAACCCTCTGTAAATTCAGGCAGGGGGAGTCTGTAATTCTGATATGTGTTCATTTGTGATATAATTGCTTTGAAAAAATTGTCAATTTTTTTTGTCTCAAGGTGACAAACAATTTTTTACAGTTTATGTGTTGTTAGAGACAGATTTCCTCTCAAAATTCCATTCCTGTTTGGTTGGAGATAGAAAACAACTGTTTTGGTAGTCTCAGTTGTTTCTTTTTATGCATTTTTCTAGAGATAAAGGTGCAGCTAATTTGGCTAAATGACATGTTCCAACTGGAGGCTGCTCTGGGGAGGAAAGAAGGTCTCATGGGCATGGGCAGTTTTGGTACAACCTTGCCTGTTAATAGGTACTTTCAGACTTTCTCAGGATGGTATTAATGCCTGTAAATAATGGCAGAGTTGATTCAGGATTGCTGAACAAATCAAATATTGAGCAGTGTGCACAGAAACCGGTTTTTACCTAAGGATACTCCAACACGCGGAGAACTTCTGAGAATATTCTCCAAGTCACTTTGTAAAGGAGATGTGAAGAGAAGTTTTTGTAAACTCAGGGAAACAATGTGCATTGCTTTGGGTATTTGCATGAGAGTCCTAGAGAGGTCTTATAACCTTAATTTTTTTGTTTTGTTTTGTTTTTTTTGTTTTGTTTTGTTTTTTGTGAGGCTGCTCACTTTGAGGTTTGACCACCTGTGGCATAATTGCATACGCACTTTGTAGGCATCTGTAGGCTTAAGATATTGCTGTTCTCCTGCTGTTTTTCTCTCAGCTGAAAGTTGCTGCCCTCAAAGCTGAGCCACCCTTGTGGATCATATGAACTGTCTTAGTCCATGTCAGTGCAAAGTCAGCCAGGTTATTTTAAATTACTGCTGAATTCTGCTGAGGGTAGTAATGAACAGCTTGGTGTAATAACTACTTAAACCATTCCAGCTAGACTTCCAAGAGCACATCTGTCTGTGTCCTTATAAGTACAATACTTTAATCTCTCCATTGCTGTATTGTATTCAGGATTTGTCAGGACTGCAGAGCAGTTGCCAAGGGGAGTCTAATATTCAAGTGGAATGTATTGGTACTTCCTGTCTATCATTATGATCACATTGCAATACAAAGATTAGAATGATGAATATGTAACATATACATTGAATGGTAAAGTAAGTTTATTTTCATATATGAGGTAAATGTGTAGAAGTCATATTTTGGAAATCTCTTGGAAAGAGATTACCATACAAAGTCTCTTTCCATACTTTTGTTTCTAGTTCAGCAACTTCTAGCCACTTACCTTTGATTCCTAGCCATTTAAGTTCTTACCTTCTCTGTACCCTTGACTAATTCCCCCCAACACTTCTCTGTATTGATTAGAAATATAATGAATTTTTTAGCTCTATTTTTTTTTTTATTTTTTGCCCCAGGTCCAGCAAGACTATGAATCTCTGTTCCAAATGCTTTGCTGGTAAGTGCAGTAAAAGGTTTTGTGTTTCCCTTAGATTATTGAAACCACATTGTCAGCATCTCCCTTAGGATTTGTGCATGGGTTTCTCTTCCTTCAGTGTGTATATGTAATCAGATTTTCTTCACTTTGGTGCTTCCTTTTTTTGCTAATCAAAAACCCCTTGTGTAAATGTACCCATCAAACCTTGTTCTTGAAGTTTAGGGATTAGGTACATCCTTGAACTACAGAGCTCCGTTGCCAGCACAGATCCTGTATGGATGATGTGGTTTCCACAACACATAAATCTGAATTGTAATTTGGAATTTTGTAGGATTTATTTTCTAATAACCTCTGATATGTAGAATGGATTAAAAAAAATTAAAATGAAAAGTTGGTATAGAACACCTCATTCCATTTCCTTTAACTTGCAGCTCTTCAACATTAAATCGTCAGTAAGTTGTTGGTAGGCTGTTCTAATTACTTCATATTATTTTCTTGTAAGGTCATTCCTATTGTGTGAAATCTTAAGAATTGTTATTGACCTTTTCCTGTTAGCAGCTTCTAGCTTTGCCCTCTGAATTAATTTTTTGGTATTACTTGGTATTGTAACCTTTTTTAAATTGTAATTAAGGTCTTGTCATAACTCATGATTTTTAACTGCCTTGGGCCAAGAGATAAAATTTTAAAAGGTTCGGCATTTTTTTAACTTTAAAGCTTTTTTGGCATTTTTTAAACAAAAAAAGAATTTTGACTTAGATTTCAGATCTTAGGTTCAGCACCACTTCACTTCATTAAACAAACACATGGGAAATACAGGTTGTTAAAAGGTTGTTCAGCAAAATGTGTTTCTCTGGCTGTTTTCCAAAGTCATGGGTCTCTGGAAAGGGTATATTGAAGAAAGTGTCGGTCATTTCTTGTACTCTTTGCCTACTGACCACAGTCACAATCGAGTCTTTGATTTGACTCAGTAGGACTGTTACCTTTCATACTAGCACTGCAAATAACTTACATTTGTGTACTCAGCAATGCAGGCGTTCTGATTCTGAGACATCAAAACAGCCCATCCCTCATTTGCTCAATTTAGCAGAGTACCCAACACTTCACAGCCAGCAGACCAGGCATTATGCAGAGCATCTTTTCTTCTGGTTTTTACCGGTTTGGATTTTTTTTTTGTTTGTAATTTTGTTTCTTTTTAATGAGAAAAAAGTTATTGGCTTCTATTCTGCAATTTTTCTGAGATGCCGTTATCTCTTATAAAGTTAATTTTTCTCTGCTGTAAAATTGTAAGATGAGACCTTGTGTGATTGATGGGGTGGGGGAGGAGAGCTTATGTTTTTAAAATTTCAAGATGTTCCCTAGAGCCTGTTTATTTTAATGACATAAGTCTTTGGAAGAGTTTTAGTAACTTAAAGAGCTACTAGTGGTTGGAATAAAGGTACTGTAGAAAATACTGTGGAAAAAGACAAATTTACTCTATCTTATTTAGAGCTTAACTATGGTTCCTTCAGCAAGTAATATTGAAATAACCAGTTCTGTTGGAGTCATAACTCAAAACCTCTGAGTGTCATCATTCCAACATAAAAGTGGTTTTCTATTTTTTCTTTTTTCCCCCAGATGTTACTGAAATATTTTTAGCATATTTTTATACTGTGTTTCTAGCTTCATATTGATATAGAAAGATATGTACTCCTGTTTCTGTAAATTTAACCACCAGAGGTAGCAAGATTTTAGGCAAGTAAGGTGTTGAAACATGTTTTTCACTGTTTCAGGCACTCCAGAGAAAGAATGTGAAAAATAGTTCCTCTTTTTTCTCTTTTAATATGGCAGATAATGTTGAAGCAGAGGGAAAATTTCAAAATATTACTTCTCTTGACCATCATTTCCTTTTTCTTTTATTTCAGAAAAAAGAAATCCACACAACGAAAAAGGTTAGTAACTCTTTAAATTATTATTTTTTGCTCATTTTTTTCTAGATAGAAGACTCCAGTCTTCCTTTTTTTAAAAAAATTTGAGACATAGCAGGAAAGACCCTTACATTTGTGTAAGCATTCTTTATATATATATATATCAGGGGAGAAGGGCAACAAGTCCTTAAGAGATTAAACATTCAGTTTACAGTGCAGTATGATTTATTTGTGGAACCCCCTATCTTAGCAGGTTTTTCAGACTTTCTGAATGATCAACAAGTTTGTAAATACATTATCATGTATATACATGATCATGAAGTCTTCTTTGCTTCTGCATTTCTTGGCTTCCCCATTGTTCTGGTTCTGCCAGGGCAGGATTGATTTCTGCAGTAGCCAGGAAGGGGCATGACCGGGACAGGAGGTTATTCTGTACCACCTCCCCTCATTGTCAGGGGTGGGGGAAAGGGACACTCCTCAAGGAAGAATGGGCTGCCTTCCAGTCAAGAAAGTCTGGCGGAGGGAGTGTTTGGGGAACACCAGTTCTGACCATTTTGCATGTGAACCACTCTCCTGTCTCTGGTACATTTTTCTTAGTAATACTGTCGCTATTAATGTTTGTTTTCTTATCTCATTGCTGTATCCAGTAAATTGTTATCTCAGCCTGCAGTCTTTACCTTTGTGCCTCCAATTCCCCTCTCCAGCCTGACACAAGGGGAGGGGGAAGTGAGGGAGCAGCTTGTGCTTTGGAGTTTCAGTGGGACACTAAATTTGGAATGATATTAGGAATATTGTTCCTAAACCATGACACGTATCCCTTGGGGAAAAAATGGTCAAGTTTGACATCCATCAGATTAATTAGCCTGGAATTGGAGCAAAGGGTAATGTCAGTTTGCTTTACTGTTTCACCAAATGCTTCTGTTTCCTAAATTTATTGTCAAAATAAATTCACTGAATTTTCACTCACATTTCTCCAAAGATGAGACAAACTGCAAAAACAACCAGATAATAAAAACAAGGAATGCCAGTCTCCCTGCTACATTATCTTTTGTATTTTTTCTTACATTAAGTGTGGGAATGCTGCTCACAAGTTATTACAGAGGTTAAGTTGTTAAGTTTTCTATGTCAAGAATGAGCTGCATATTGCACAGATACATGCAGCCCTTTGCCTGTAACTGCCCAGTGTTCTGGTCTAGTTTCAGAAAGTTCACTAAGCACTTCTGTACAACCACAAAATTGCTATTCATTTGCCAGAGACTAGTTCTTAGCTTGCACATAAGGGTTGATAAATACTGCAGAAGAGCTTGAAGTTACCTACCCTCTTCAGCTGTCTTTGCCTCCTCTTCACACCATCTGCTTGTTCCAATAAGGAATACCTGACTTGTTTTACTTAAACCCTGTAGAAGCAACAGTATCTGAAATGTTCAAGAGCTTCTCTGAAATAATTTCAAGTTAATTGTACTTCTGCAAAGTACTTCACAACATTCTGTCTCCAATTCAGTGCTGACCGTGTGTTATCAGTGCCTCAGAGGCCTCAGATACAGAACAAGTGTAACCCTACATACTGAAGTGCTTCAAATAAATACGCTCTTTAGATGCTGAAGACATAGTTGCTTCAGACTTCCCATGCATCTAGAATACAAATGCAGTAAAGTGGTGTGGGTTTTGGAGGTTTTTTTGGTGGGGTTTTTTTTTTAAGAGAATATTGGCTGGTGAGTAAAAGAATGTGAATTATGGCTGGAGTATCTCTCTGCGTGACACTGCATTTTTCAAGAATGCTGCAGCCTTTCTTCTTTCAATATGGCAAACTGTGAATTCTGAGTGATTAAATACAGGACAGTGATGAGTTAAAATTTTCAGGAATACTCTTTATTAACCCATCTTTGCTCCCATTAGGTTTATGGAAATTCTAGTATCAACTTCAGGTAGGGACATCATTTCAGTACTTTTTGAAATGCCACTTGATAAAGTAGGATCTTTCAGGCAGGAATTCTGCATTCGTGGAAACAGCACCTGGTACCTCAAGAATTCAGTTTTAATTGGAACCTCTGGGAACAGTCACAGAATGAACTATTACAGAGTACAAATAAAAATTTAAATAGAGAAAATGATAAGACTACACTTTCTACTTACATCACCCCCCAGAAATGCAGTCTATCTTTAATCCATCTGATTATGAGCCTGGAAGGCTTAATTTGTGTTATGTTCTATCAGCAATGGAAAGAGAGGTACAGGAAGTGGATTTCAGCTTGTTGAGTAGTGTGTGAAGCTAAAGGTAAGTGCAGCAATGGATGGTTTGGTGGAGAGATGCAATTGCTAAACTAGAAAAAGATAAAATATGATTAGAGTATTCATGGATTTGTGAATCAAAATCACAGCCATTCTGTCTGAACATGTAATTAAAACTTCTGGAGGTGGGTATCCATCCCTTAATTCAGCTGTGCAATATTTATATTCATGTTCTGAATTTATATTTATTTATATTAAAGTACCAGAAATTGAAAAAATAACACAGCCATATAACCCAAGAATTGTCTGCATTTTAAGAGCTTCAGCTTATAGTTTGGTCTTGCTTGTAGGCTGAAATAAAACACATATTTTTAATTACTGGATTCTTGATCAGTAAAAAATTAGAAATCTTTAATCTTCATTGTACTAGCAGAAAATCAGTATTTCTAGAACTGTGTCTGTATTTTCAGTACATATGCTTAACTCTATGCTAGTTCGTTATGAAATTTTGAAACTTTGATAGTATTTTTTATGTTCCTGAATTGAACTAAGGAGTGAAAAAGAAAAATAGACATTAATACGTACCATATATTGTCTGAGCCTAGAAGTGTGAGATTATTCACATATTGCTTGAACTCAGATGTCTGACTGTAGAGTTACTTCATATTTTTGCATATCTTAACCTTCCTCCTTTGTTGAGCAGACCTTTATTTTGTCATGCTTAAATTGCACACAGTTTTTGGATGGAGCTTACAAAATTGGGAGTTTTTTGTGTCTCAGACTTATTGAATAGTACAATTTCCTTTTCTCTCAGTTTTTGTACATGTTGGGAGCTCTTTAGAATTTGTCTGTTATTGCTGCCACGTCTGGCAGTAATGACTCCTATTGTAAGCATGAGCTGGCAAAAATCAGCATTCCTGCCTAAATAGATTTTGCTGTTAATTAACTGCTGATTTGATTCCTAGTCAAGCTTACAGCTTGCTTACTGGAAACCTTTTCAGCAGGTGCATCTTACATGTTGCTAGTTCAAATTCTGCTTTTTTTGCTGTACCCTATTGTGTGGTAATTACTAAATTATGCTTCATTCAGCATTGTGTTCATAAAGTTTTCAGTCCTAAAAGAATGATACAAATCTGTTATGTTTGTATTTTTCATACGTTTGTAATTTCTGATGTGAATCCTCAAGTTTTATACTTTGTTAGAAAAGCAGCAAGAAGTGTTTCCAGAAATTTGAAAGCATCACTAAAAACTAGTTTTCTTTACCACTACACAAGACATTTCTTTTTTCAGTGTGGCATTCCCTTTGTTGGCTTCTAATAGAAGCCAGTGCTTCAATATGTTGCTTCATTAGGTTAGAATTTGCTGCTGTATTCACATCTGTCTTTGTACGTTGAAGTACACAGACTGCTTGCTACAAAAAATGGCTTTCACTGGCTAGAGTTTGAAAGTAATCAAGCTTCATCTTTAACTTCTATTACACAGTCAAGCTTGCAGCTAAATATTTCTTTGGAAAATTGTATAGCTGTTACAGTGGCAACAAAAATGTTTCTTATTTCTAGAGTGCCTTCTAGTAAAGAATATAACATTTCAGATATAACCATAGATATTGTTTGGCATACATTCAATTTCTTTTACTCTGTACCCAAAGAATGTCTAAATGGGTAAACCTGGTAGGAAAGAGATGTTTTAGCATAATTAGTAAGCTTGAAATATGAGATGTGTGCTAAGCTTGAAAAAGAGAGTCACCATGAAATGGAATTAAGAAAAAAAACTGGATAAACTGCTTCAGTTATTTATATGCTTGATTTGCACTGCTGACCCCAGTCATTCCTTTTACTCCGTTAGTACGCATTATTCTTTGGCTTTGAAAAAATTTAAAAATCTGAGTAGTGACTCTTTTTGGGCTGTTAAAACAGGGCAATATTTTGTGCAAAGTTTGGGAAGGGATTTTTAGTTGTCTCCTTTTAACGTAACCTCTTAAAGGTTTGGAGGGGAAATACAAATCAGGAAAAAATTAATTTAGTCAAATAAGTTGTATGATTTAAACTTAGGGACTAATCATTTTACATTTGTCAAAAGTAAACATCAACCAAGTCAACCTATACAGTACCTTCCTAGTCTCAGTATATACAGGAGAATTGGAAATTCTGGAGAGAGGGATACCTGAAGCTTTCTAGCCTTGCTGGAGTTAAATACAGATCACATGTTGAGTGAAGTTAGTAAAACATTACTTGAGGGGTCCATATCTACATTGTCATGGCATGGAAGCTGCAGAGTGCAATGCTCCTGTGTTGCTTTGTGTCAGTACTAATCTGATTTGGCTGTGTGTTTGTATAAAAAGGTGGGGAAGACACTGTGTAGAAGGCACAAGCCTCACCTTCCTGGGACCTGGCTGTGTGAAGGCATTGTGTGCACAGCAGTGCAGTGAAGGGTGTCGACAGGGCCAATGGCCAATGGCTCAGCTGCTGGTTTGGTGTGCTCAGTTGTTTTGTCCTGTTTCATCCTCCTTTAATTTCCCCTGGATGAAATAGTGGGAAGGGGCAAGCACTGATGGAGGACAGACCTGTGAAATTTCTGTGCGATTGTTAGTGGAAGAAAGAATTTCTTTCACAGCTGTCACTCAGATGTTGTGTATTGAGGTAGGATAGATTTTTCTTCTTCTCTTTTCTTCTTTCTGGCTGCTTTAAGTTAGTGGGGCATTATCCTGTCACATAAGTGTCTTTTCACCAAAAGAGTCTAGAAAAATTGAATGCCTTTGAATTAATAGCTATTACCATTTTACAGTCAATCAATCCTATCAGCAAACTACTCTTTAGGACATTAGTGGCTGTTGATTTGTGTTTTGCAAAATTCAATTTAGTAGACTGGGGCTAATTTGTTAAAAAAATAAATTACACTCAAGCAAAAATATGACCTTTTCTCAGTACTGGCTACTTGAAAAGACTACCAAAGAATCTTAATTTAATTTTTTGCTCTGTCTTGAGAAGACATCACTGATGTTTTTCATATGTTTTCTTTTGCTTATCTCAGGGTATTGCCAGTCCCATTGTATAGATTGATCTACAAGCCAAGAAAGGCACTCAAGCCCTTTTCTTCTTAGACTTGCATTATTTTTAGTTTTTTATAGCTTTGTTTTTTAGTATATTTTTCTTTATGGGAAAGCCACTTTCTTTCTCTTTTCTTAATATCTTGTTCCCCTTCTAACTCGTAACCTTTCCAAATGAGTCGTTGGAGCACCAGCTGTAATTTAGTCTCTTGTGTATGGGTTCTGTGTTGATGTAAAAAAAATGTTTAGAAACATGACTTAATTGCCATGATGTTTGCACTTTGCCAGCATGAAAGTGGAGTTACGTATTGAGGATGTGCAACCTATGGGTTTAATTTATTTAACTTTTTTATGACTCTATTCTCTTATAAATGTGTGCATAAGATAGAAAGAAGGAATGTTATTATTTTTTTTCTAATATAGCAATTTGCTTGATTTATGGAAAAATGTGTGCTTTTTTTTGTGTATTTGCTCATTTGGAACCCTTCTATAGTTTATAGAGACACTAGTGATTTGTTCCTTAGCCTCCCTGTGGAGTTTGTTCCATATTACAATCTAATTCCATGTCCGTGTCGTGCACTCCTGAGCTGTTAATTTGTACATTTCGATGCAGTTTGTTTCATCGTGTTTTTGTAATCCAAACTGAATCTAACGAGCTATGTGCTTTGGGGACCCAGCCTTGCCTTGCCAATTAGAACAAGTGGTTACTGAGAGAGAGCATGTTTTAAATAAAACATGGCACCTCTGTGTGGGACCAGCAGCCTTTGGGGAATAAAAAGAGGATATTTAACTCTTTCTGCCTGAGAAGAGAGGGCAATATCAGAGTGTGCATTTTAGAAACATTCAGCTCATTCCTTTAAGAAGTATTACGCAGATTCATGGTTTTGTCTTTTAAATAAAATGTAGTTTGCCATTGGAGATGTGTTAGGCACTATTGCCTGTGGAGTATTTAGGAATTCATAAGGATATCTGTCGAGCTGACAGCATGTTTTCTAGATTCTGATTGCTAATGCTGCATCAAATTTGTACAGGACTACACCTACCTCTTTCTTCTCCTTGTACTACTACACAAGAGGCTGAGAGAGAACAGGAGGAGTGCCATATGGTGAAAGAGCTGATTTCAGAAGGTATTTTATAAGGGAGAGAGTCTAGAAACAGCACTTGTTTAATTAGAGTGCTAAGGTTATGTGCTAGATGACCAAGAGGAAGTTATAATTTTGAGGTAGCTGGGAAGATGTGCATTTATGATCAATATTTGTGATAATTGAAGAAATTATCCAGCATTCTACTGATCTTCATAGTAACTAAACTTCCTGGTGAATTCAAGCAAGACAAAATAATAATTTAGGAAGTTAACTCTACTTTGCAGGTCTTTCTTGCATTCTACCCCCAGCATTTCCTTCTCTTTTTCATTACATTAACTTGTACATCTGCACGCTTGAGCATCTCCAAATGGAAGAAGTTACTGTCCAACAAGTCTTAGCTAAGGACAGTGAGAAAGAATTTAGGTGAACAGTCATGGCAGTTAGACAACATTTCAACAGTCCTTGCATACACAAGGCAGGCAAGACCAAGAAAGACCTCCCTTGTGAAAACCTTTTTGTTAAGCAGCTAGCTGTAAGGGAAGCACAGCTGTTTTCTAAGGTGATTTAAGCTGTTGGGGAAAGCAGGTGTATGGGACAAATGTGATCTGGATAATAGAATGAGATGTAACTGATGACTTTTCAGTTCTTTAGCCATTTCATATGAAAGAAATGTGATCTAGCAGCTAGACAGCTAGCTAGGATCTTGGCTTGATTTCCTTTTCACAGTCAATGAGGATTTCTTTGTGATACTAGACAAGTTGGGTTTTTTTGTCTTGCACTTCTGTTCCTCATCAGTTATTGAGAGATGGTACTGTTTCCCTGCTGATTTTGTACAACCTGATTTTTGGACTTGCCTTTCATACCCATGAGGAATGTATGCAGTTAGGGACCTTTTGTTCCTTTATTTTGTCTTAGCCTCCAGAAGTCTTAGGCAAAATTTTGGAATTTCAGTTCTTTACTATAGGTGTCTTTTCTGCAGTGTCTTTTTGACACTGATCTTCAGTCCAGTTTGTTTCTCCTCTTAATTTAGAGAAAATCATACTGCACTGCTACAGTTAATGCATACCATTTATTTTAAAACTTTTAATGCATTTTCTTATGTAGCCTGCAAACATGCCATGTTTATTCTTCTTATATGTATTGCAAAACATTCTCACAAAGTTAGTCACCAGAGGGCAAACTGCTCATGCAGATTTAGTCAATACAACTATGACTTCCTGGTTTTTTTTAAAAAAGCCCAGCAGTCTATGAGTGAGTTTCCATGGAGTATTAATTAAATGAGAAGTTTAACGACTGTTGTCTTCAGAGATAAGTCACAATTTTATGCAGAATGAGATGGAGTTTTTAAAAGATTAAATTTAAACTGTTGGACTAATTTGTAAGCTTTGGGGGAAAAATACCCCCTTAGATATTCTTCTTCCTTGTTATCATAATAAATATCCCTTACTCAATAAGTGATTAAATACTGCTTAACTATTAGTCAGGGAGAAAAAGTAGCTTAAAACAGTTTTCAGCAGGAATGTCTTTTTCCTTAGTTTCAAGTAGATGACTCTCTATTATGGGGGCAGGTGTGTGTGTGTGTGTGTGTGTAATCACATGCTGCAGATACAGATTCGGCCCTTCTTGAAAGGTCACCTGAAGTATCTGCATCTCTAGTAGTTGAACCTCTAAGATTTTGTTCCTTTCCTTTGCAGAAAGCGTAAGCTGTTGACTGAATCTGGCACTGAAGATTTAGGAAATGACAAGACAGGTTATAGTGCTGTAATAATTAATCCAATCTGTGTGTATGCATTGTAACTGTCTTTTAATTATGATAAAAGGATCAGAGTACAGGAAAGCACAAGATTACTGGCCTAATCTCCTGGTTTAAATCACAAGTCATTAAATATCATCTAGGTAAGCTCTGTTTGCAGAAAATTTCTCCTTTAAACAGCTACTCTGTCTTGATGTGAGGATGCTGGGGGTTCTGAATGCACCATGGTCAGTAGTATTTCTAATTAATAGACCCCCTCACTATTAAGTAATATTAAGTTATGCCTTCTTAATTGCAACATTATAGGGATGACATTTACACATTGAGCTGAATAGAGAATAATAATTTTCTTTAGAGAATTTCTTTAAAGAACTCATTAGCCCCCTAGTGCTTCAAGAAAACAAGTAATTTACCATCTTGACATTTTTGTGAGTCAGAGATGGTGGTATTCTTGTTCACTATATATACTGTATGTAGGTATGAATCTAAAGCACAAATGTCAAACTTCCAGAAATATTGGGTATCAGCTTTGAGAAGCCTTGGAACTGCAGTCCTTTCTTAATTTCTCTCCCCCATGACATAAATTTTTTTGATGCTTTAAGCATTAAAAGCGCACACCTCCCTAACTCTATGGAACTGCAAAGGTATTTAATGCTTCTATTGCTAAACCTAAGAATAACTTTGAACATCCTGAAAATAAATACAATAAATACATTACAAAAATCTTGTCAAAATTCTGTAGCAGAGAAAGTTGGTAGAATTTAGTCCTCTTTGATTTTTCTTTGGAATCTTCCTTGGGGTTAAAACAAAGTCAAGAGCAGAAAGGAGCTTTGCTTTGCTTTGCTTTCTGTAAAATTCCAATTGCATGTTTTGAATGTCTTTCATTCTATCCAGTAAGGAAGTTAAGGGTCCTCTAAAAAAGGAATTCTGAGACTTGCATGCATTATGAGGTAATTTAAAATTAAATGAAGAGGTCAGATCACAAGTGTGAAAAATTGATTAGACCAGGCACTTCTTTTCTTCAGACTGCTTGACTTTTCAGGCTCAGTGTAGGATTTTGCCATCCTGTAATGCCACCCCCAATCTTCTAGTATAAATAAATGTAGTTATGTGGAACTGTTAACTGTTCCTGGGCCAAAGCATGTGGAAACCATGGACCAGGAGTGTTGGTTCTGAGCTGGGTTGCAGTGAGGTTGGACCCAAATGCTTTGTCACGGTTGATCAGAAGTGCTGAAGCTGAACAAGCAATCTAACTGAGGTCTTCTATAGAGTTCATCTTCTGAGATTGCTCTTTCCTTGCTGCAACAAAAGCAGCTCTAGTAATAGTCTTCTGAACATAAGGCAGGATTTTTTTTCACTTTCCTATGCATTAAGGCTTCTGATCAGACAAATATCAAAGGAGGCTCTGGTTTGTATATTTTAACTACTAATGTTACCCACATTGTAGCTGTTTATTACTTGAACAAGTGAACAGATAAATGTCATGATGTGCAAGGTTAGTGATCCCATGTATAAAGAAGAACTTCGGAGCTTTCTAAACATTTGTTTTGTATTTATGTACATTTATTTAATTAATAGTTTAGCAGCATTGCTAGCATTTTTATTAGGTTTCAGCTCCTAAATAACTGGAGCTTTTATATTTTGGGCTTGGGACATTTCTGTCCAGCTCTGTGGAAAAGGTCCCATGTAAGTGGAGAGCAAGTTATGAGCAGACAATAGATGTCTTGGGGGGTTGGTAAGCATTAGAAATGACCAAAAGTACACTTGTACATCACAAATGCTTTAGGATTGCTCAAGGTAGACATGAGACTTCCATGCACTGGAAGTTGTTTGTAGTGAGCTCAATCAGCAATAAAAGATTGATTTATTTTTTGGTAATTCTGTAAGTTACAGGCTTTGCTGTTTTAACAAAAGATACTGGAGTTTTGCCTTCTATCTTTTGTTTTGCTTCAGAATAGGGAAAAAAAAAAAACAACAAAAAACAACCCAAGAAAACTTTCAACACTTTAGAGGGTGTTTGTGGAGATAAATACCAGTCTGGCTCATTTCCAGGCTGAGAAGGAAATACAGTGTGCTATTTACCTTTGAGTTCTAGCAATGTTTAATATAGCATTAGTGCTCTTCATAGACAAGTTTTCGTACTCCTCTGTTGACATGTCTTGCCCTGCAATATGTGAAGAAATAGAAAGTTTATCCCAGTGTACGTGAATGCAGTCTTTCACCATGACATTTTTTGTGCCTCAGCAAAGTCAGTGCTTAGCTTAAAGTTGTCAGCTGAACTGGCATCTGCCGAAACACTTTGAATAGCAATTTGAAAACTAGAGTTTGACAATGCTGATAGTTTTTTTTTTCTCCTTGAGACTCACTAATATCTAGAGAAAATTGTGATAGGTGTAAATAATCCCAAAAATGAAAACGCATATAATGAATGTTGACATCTACTCAATTGACACAGATAAGTTAATGTTTAGAAATTGCTCAAACATTATTCTTCATTCTGCACTTCTTCTGTTAGTGTCCATAATTATTATTTCAAAAGAGTTAAAATTTGACTGTAAAGGTTTCATTTAAGATAGACATGGCAGTGACTTGTTTTGCTAATTGGCACATGAAAATCATAGCTGATACGTGGCTGCAGCTAGTTGGCAATAACCGGATGTGTTCCAGTATGAATATTTTCTTCTTTTTTTCCAAATGAGCTGTTAAATCTATGCACAGCTGAATTGTAAAAAAGAGTAACTCTGAATCCAAAATCAAGATGGTTGGCAATATTCTCCAAATCAATATATCTGGTAGCTGTGGGTAGCAGGAGGTCTCCAGTGCATTTCAGTCCTTTTTTTTTGCCCTCTTTCTTTTTTGCTTTCTCTATCTTTGAAAGGGTCCTGGTGTGCTTTAGTTGGGGGAAAAATATATGGGAATATTCATCTAATAGATTTAGAAATGCAGAGTGCTGAAAGCTTTTGTAACAGAACCAGTTTTTCTTGGTAGTAACTAAATGAGCTTTTCTTCATGTAAAGGTCAGATTTCATGTATTTGTTACCATTTGAGTTCTTTTTTGACAGAAGGAAAGCTATTTTGCACTTGATTTATAAGATATTTATTGTGAGTTAGTACTGCATAAACATCTGACATTGTGAGCAGCACTGTGTACTGCTGACCATGCCTTGGTGAAGGGAATTTTAAGATATTTCTTCTGGTCTTTTCTGCAGGTACTGTAACCAAGTAGAGAATGTCCATTTACAGGAGAGCCAGAGTAATTATTTTAACTTGAAGCTGTTTTCTCTTTCATACAGCAAGCTGCAGTAACTCCCTGCAGATAGAATGGTCAGTTGCGACTCCATCTACACACCTGGGCCTGAGAAATTAATTGTGACTTAACTTACAAGGAAGGGAAGCTTATGGCTTATTCACTTAAGACTTCTGAAGGTGATGTCAGTAGGACTTGAGAGTGTATCTTCATTTAGGAGACTTGAGAAAATAATTTAAGTACTAAATCTTGTATTCTCTTATGGCAGCTTGTTCTTTAGTTAGACTTAGCAAGGTGTTCGAATTAGAGTCTAGCTATTTTATATTAAAAAAAAGCTAAGATTATTGTGTTGATGTGATGACACGTAATTTATAAAAATTAAGTTGAAGATGATTGCTGTGAAATTTTTAATAACATTTTATTATCATAAAAGCAGTCAGTTATACTAACAGTGGTGCCTCTAAATAAATGCAAAGCATTTGAGATAACTTCTTATACAACTAAGTAATCAATTTTAAGTTCCTGTATTTGTGAACCTTCTGTGAAATTCCATTTGCTGTATTTGTAAACCATGAATAGACAAATGAACTAGAAGACAGTAAGTGTCCAACAAACAGAACAAATACTAACGTTCATTATTTTGTAAATGCCTGTAGGTAGCCCTTAGGTTTTTTTTTAGTTAACAAAAAGAAGTTCTAAATTTCATTATTAAATGTGAACAGTGACTAAGAATCAGTCTTTAAACATGTTCACCAAATAATAAAACATTTTGGTTAAAATGAATCCTTGTGAACCAGGATTAGAATAACATTTTCTAAGTTTAAAATCTGAAAACTCTTTCTAGAGCTGCCAGGTTAGGACCTATTTCTTTCCATTTCTCTTTTCTTAGTGAAACTCAAAGGAATTCAGACCTTGAAAATTGAAGAAAATTGTAAGTTACTGTGAGATTGTATTCTTGAGCAGGTGGAGAAATCCCATGTTGTGTTGTGTGTTCTTCATCAGGTTTGAGGCTGAGAAACTGTAGAACCTGTGTAAGCAACTAACTGCAAGGGTTGAGATGTTTGCTGGTTTCTACCCAGCCTTCTTTTTTGCTTAGCCAAAAGGAGCTTTGGCTTCCAGACTCTCAGTGGGAGCCCTTTAGCTTGGCATATGTCTGGGCCACCTTCTTCCCTCTCTCGTTCCCCAGTCTCTGAATGACTCAGGGTTGGGTAGGTGAAGAAGTTAAAGTGACATGGCATTACTGTATCCAAAACAGACTTTTTTTTCTCCCCTCCCTTGTGTTAGAAAACTCTTCTTTCCTTTTATATTGTGCTATATATTGCATTCAGTAAGGTAGTGTATTCTAGTAAGGACACCTTTACAAGACACTCATGTATAACTGAATTATTGAAGAGAAGGTTTCCTGAGTTTTGAGTATACTTGCAGGTTCTAGTTGGTTGGATAAAACTAATAACAAAATATACTTGTGGCTATTCTGTGCTGTTCTGGCTCTCTAGGTGCACAGCTTTCTTCACTAGAACATGTCTATAGTAGTATTTAGTATCACTTAATAAATAGAGGCTTAATATGAAGTTGCATTTCATGGTTAACTGCAACTCATTTTCTGCCCTTTGCTCAAGGGAAAGCAAGTAGGAGGCTTCCCACTTCTTTCCCCAGTTTTACTGCTCATCAGGGAAACAGAGACTATAAAAGTTAGCTTCTCTTAATACTGTGTAAGTTGTGCAGCAAGGTATTAACAATTTTTCAATTGTGCCCTGGCCTATTAGCAGGAATATACAGTGGTACAAGAATGAATTTGTTGAAAATTTTATGCCTCCATGACCTATTGAAGAATGGGATCCTTCTGCAGTGTTATTAAGTCGTTTTTCTTTTCCTCCTAAATTAGCGTTGACATTCTGTTACTGGATTTGTTCTTGTCTTCCAATTAGAACATAACAGAAAAAAATCTTACTGCTGGTACATTAAAACTAATTGTTTAAATACTTTCCTTGAAGTAGAATTCAACTAGAAAGATTATAATGTAAAGTGTAAAATGACTTAGTTTTGCTTTCATGTATGAAAGAGTGTTTGTGGAGCATTCAAAATATCAGGAGAATGCAGAAGATAAGGATGAGTAGAAATCACAGCGAAAAAAGGGCAAACTCCTGAGGAAGAGGAGGTGCTCTTGTCCATCTGTGTCAGTACTACAATGGAAAACAACTCTTCAGAGTTCTGCCTTTAGTGAGCATTATAATGCCTTTTCAATAACTGCCTTGTGACACTGGTGATGCGAATTTTGTGAAATGTAGGGAGAGGTGGGAAAGCTGTTTGCTGTTAAATGTCAGTCCTGGTTGGGTTTGGTTTTGTTTGCTTTGAACAGAGCATTTTAACAAAACTGGGTGCAGGTTTGGAGCTGGCATTTTGCAAATGCTTTAGCTATAGATTTTTCCTCCAATTCTGCTCAGATCAACCTTAACTAGAAGTTATTGATAAGGGATTTCTGTTTGCCTATGGAAGATAAGCAGGCTTTATAATCCTGTTTCTACTGAATACTTTGTAAAAATTTCAGAATACTCCAAATGAAGCACTTGTTTTTAACTTAGCAAAGAGATAGATCTGTATAGATGGAACTGGAGTGCTCAGCATAAGCAATAAGAAGTTATTTGTTTTGCTTATAAGATAATTTAATCATCCTACTTGAAGGCTTACAGCCCTTTAAAGCTTAGGTATAGGTGTAGGTGAGCTAGTATTTGACAAGGGGTGGAGCCCAGACTTCTGCCGGGGGAAATGGTGTGTACAAGAAAACCACTCAACAGTTTTACAGCAACAGAAAAGGTGAATTGAAAATAATTCACCAATTTACAGCCCTAGACAGAAGCACTCAGTTTTTTGATAGTTTATAAGTTGGGCATTTCAGAATATGCTGCATTCCTTAGGCAAGTGGGGATTTACTCTTACTATTTTGTATTTGTTGTGGTTTTTTTGTCCTAGTGGGATGGCCAGCACACAGCAGCTGAAGAAAAAGAAAGTAATCTTCATTTTGTTCTCTGGGACAATTGTGGTTTTCTTGGAGTTTTTCTAGTGTCCTGTCATCTGCTTGCTCTCTTGTAGAGTGACAGCAAAATCATATAAGGTGTTTCCTTTTAATCCATTTGGTTAAAGTTAATGGCTTCAAATTATACTCTCCTGGCTAAGTTATAAAATGAAAATTGCAACTGCTGGTTTTAACCAGGAATTAAAAATGGAATTATGCACTGGATGGAGTGATAGGTTGAGATGGGAAAGTTAGGATTAGAGTTAGTTTCTGCTCAAATTTAGATCACAAAAGCAGTAGTTGAAAACTTTTCTACCGAAAGTCCAAGTTGAATGCTCATATGGTGGGGCTAACACTTGCTGTAGTGACACTGCTAGAAGAAGCCATGACCTAATGTAGTAAAACCAGTTTGATCACCTAGTCCATCTGCAGATGATACAGGATTTCTGATACTCTTTCTTGGCATCTGGTGTGGGCTACAGAAATTGTTTCAAGGATTAAAGGCAAATAAATTCAAGGAATTGCTTCATCTTTTCAAAGAACAAAGGGAAAAGTCTCATTTCACTGATGTCTACCAAATGAAATACCAAAAGGAATTGAAATGCATATACTTAAAACCTGACAATTGCACTGCAAATACAAAAAAAAATTATGTTATCAAATACTCTGTTTTTGCTCTTGAGCTAGATTTGCTCCTAGAGGATTCTATAGAGGTTTTAAAATAATAACATAAGATTTGTCAATATGTTAGCTTACCAATAAAGCACAGAACATAAGTGTGAGTTTTCTAGGTTTAAAATAAGTTATAGGTAACACTCACTTATTTTTTAATATTTTTCCTTTTAATTATTCTCCTTTCTAAGAAGCGAGACCTGAATTCACAGAGTGTATTGGGCTTGGTGCCCAATAGGCGTGAAGAATGAGGCATGTGCCTTACCTTGGACTTGTCTTCTTTCAAGAATTCTTACAGTACTGTCAGTCTAACTTAACCTCATAGGCTATGGCTCCTGCCTTAGAAAGGTACTCGTGATTGAGCCCAACTCAGAATGAATCATTGCCTTATTTTTATTTTTTTTAAAGATTTGTATGAAAGTTCGTATTATTCAGCTTGATCTACAGAAAAAGAAAATGGAGAATCTGAACAGAAAAACCTTCATCTAATGAGGGACTGAGCTTGGGATCTCTGTGTTACAGATGGCAATAGTTCAATAGGAAACAGTTCCCTTATAGTTGACAGTTCTTTGTAATGCCCCTGTCCCTCCACCTTTTTTGTTTCCTGGTTTAATTCAGAAGATGACACATCTGTGTGGAAACACCTTACAGGGTGCAGTACAAAGTGGTTAAAAGAAAGCAGCTGTATCTCCCATAGGTTTCTGAGAAACAGTTTTAATCCCTAGGATACAATACATTGCCTGTCTTGTGTGATCAGTGGAAAGTGTTCCTTTTAAATCAGCTGTTCTTTGGTAACCTTTTTAAATTCTTGAAATTGAACCCACAGTATTCAAGAATTGTAAAACCAATATTACAAAGGTTCTCTGAGAGGCAGATATGCATTAACATGTTGAGCAGCATGCTCCTACTGTTTTTTCACTGAGAGAAAATAAGTGAAACCTTAACAATTTTTATACTTTGGTCATGTGGTAAGTAATTTCCTGACATTTTTTTCCATGTAGATATAAATGGTAAATGGGAACTGCATTTTTGAAGGATTTTTCTGCATATGTGCTGTCTGGTGTTTAAATTGATTGGGCCTTTTCTTTAACTCTTATAATGAGATTTCAAAACTGTTTTCATTTCTGACTGAAGCTTTCAGATACGTTCACGCTTGAAATGTACTGGGCTATGAGGAGAGTAACTGGTTTTTTTCTGTATGCATGCTTATTAGTTTTCCAAAGAAACTGAAAATTAATCTTAACTCTAACCTGGCGATTGTGTATGTGTGTGATATGGGACTGCTCCATGATTAAAAATTTAGGGTATGGTTAATTTACTAGGTACTGACAGACAAATTGTGAAAGATACAGGAGCTAACTGGAACAGAATCTGTAGAGAAACTGTGCTCCCTTTTGAAAATCGTTAATATTTAATTTTAATATTAGTTCAGTAGCTTGTATCTGTCTCCCCTGGACATTCTGGGGGAATTGCAGCTGTAGCTTGTCTTCTGCCAGTATCCAGCGAAGTGAATATACAGAGCTCTATCCACAGGGCTAAAGAGATGAGAGAATTGTGTAAAATAAAAATAAAAATTTGAGATTTTATATTGAATCGTAGAATTCAATTTAAACATATTGACAAAAATTTGAGTTGCTGTTTATTTTCAACAGGCCACTATTTCACACCATTCCTGTCAAATTTTTCGAAAGCATTAAACAATGGTGCTGTATTCACTTATGTAGGGTAGGCATCTGGGTTGGAAAATCACACTACTCTCTTGGAGCACAACAAAGCTATTAAAAAATCAGTGAATTTAAAATCAATTGAGTCTGCATGAGTTGGTGGTACCATGTGATACTACTACTGATGAAAAGTTATTAGGAAGCCTGAAAAAATTCTTTACTCCCTAGTGCTCTAGTCACAATAATGAATCTTCTAGGTCATCTTCATTAAAACTGAAAAAAAACTGGTTGCTAATTTCAGTTTTGTTTTACAATGGCAATAGTGTTTATGGAATTTCATTGTGTGGATTTTCTACTATTTAGGCAGTAGACATTGTAATTTCTGTGTGCTTCAGTCAAAGATGGAGATGTGTACTGTATGAATAAAAGTGAGGTACAGAGTAAACTTCCTTAAAATGAAAAGGGGAGAGAGGGACAGGAGCTTCATCCAGCTCAGTCTAAGGAGTCACCCTGCTTACATGCTGTTCTTTTATTGGCATAGTTCAATGGACATTGATCTTGTCCAAGATTGTGATCCTGAGCAAGTAGAATGGGAAAGAGAAATACATAGCTGAATAGATTGTATGGAAAAAGGTGAAGATTGCTTTTTGAAAGGATGAGTTCTGGTTCCTCTTTTCAATGTAGAGCTCATGTGGGCTTTTAAGGGGACTTTCTTGCATGATGCAGGAGCGTGAGACATGTTTTGATGACAAATGTATGTCTGGTTTGAAATACTGCCTTACAGAGAACGGCCTCTTTATACCTGGATGTAGAATCTTCTCTCTTCCTTTTTGACTTCTGGTGTCATAGAGAGGAAGAATTTATGAAAAAATGTGAGTGCAGGTTAAAGCAGGGCGCACAGAACTCATTGAAGTTTCTGTATGAATGCAGGCTTTTTACTCACAAGGTAAAGCCTGGAATGTTGTGAACAAAAGTGTTCAGCTAATGCTCCTGAAGTATGTAAGCATGTACACATCAGGGTTTTTTTCTTTTTCTTGATCAGATGGCCCCATATATAGCATATTTTGGATTTGTTGACAGTAAGCTGCTTAAAAAGAACTGTTCCTATATTTTCTTTCTGAACAGAAGTTCCTCTACTAAGTGTTCAGATTTTCTTGCATTCATCAAAGCAAAACAAGGAGCTACCAGAGAGGTGGAAGTGCAGAACTCAGTCTAAGTGGCAGTGGAGAAGGTTTTTCTGCCTGAGGTTGTAAAAGGCATGCTTATCCTGTAAAAGCATGTAGGATGTAATAGCTTCTGGAAATACTAATGGTAGCATACCATTGAGACTGTTGCTTGTTTTTTATCTTAGGGCAAAATATATTGGTTTTTAACTCTGAAGAGCAACTTCTTTTCAAAGATTTTTTATTTGTCATAATTTGATGGAATAGATTTTTTTTTTCTGGTTTCTAAATTCTGTTATATGGTTGTGGCTGTCTTAGGAGAGAGAGGAAGACTGTGCAGGTGTGCACAGCCATTTATTTATATTGGTTTCCCTTATTGTTATAGAAGTCTCTCAGATGCTGAGAGCCTCCTGTTTTGGCAGTTTCCATGGAAGTAAGTGACAACTATTCCAATCTCAGCAGAAAGAGGATGTATTCCTCATTTCAAGTTTTATTCCTGGATTGAGGACACACTCCTTTCTTGGAGTAATTATCTGGAGCATTTTATTCTTCTTACCAGTCATTGTTGATGAGAATGTTTAATCAGTAAAATACCTTTTCATCTGTTTTCCAACTTATTTCTAACAACATATATGAAACAGTTGACAGAACAACAAAATGTGTTCACTTCTTACTGGAGTTCTGGATGAACCTTTGCAAGAGGACATTCTCTACTTTATGCATATTCTGTGCATAATTTATTTTCTTTCCCTGGTAAAAGGCTCATTAAACATGTAAGGACATCATGCATCTGTTTGAAAGGGAGGAGAAATGTGTTCAGAATGGCCTGAAGTGTGCCCTCTACTACCTCAGCAGTTCAAATTGGAAAATTTCTACTTTGCTAATAGTTTGACAGTGAATGAATAGAAGATTGAGAGGTGAAAACAGAAGAGGGAAGGTGGGAGCACCATAATGCTGGAGACATTACTAAAATAATATTTGTTCTGTTGATGCACTGTCATGTGCCAGGGCCATAGTGGAAGCTATTGACTCTTGCAGAGATTCCATTAACGAGATTTTTCTCAATTTAGGAGCCTTCTTAGTAGAAATTTAATTTTTTTAACTTGACACAGACCTTTTCTTTTGCCTCTGTTGCATTGGTGTAGAAAAATTAATTTATATCAGATGCTTTATTCTGAGTTTTAGTTCAAGTTCTTAGAAATAAATCTCTATTTCCATAGTTTTAGGCAAATCAAACTAGAAGTTTCCTCAGTGAGTTCTGTTTGATGCTTTCTCTAGCATGCAGTTATTCTGCTGTGTGTGAACTACATCTTAGCTGCCAACAGGCTTTCCCTTCTGGAAGGTCCAATTCAGATGTGGAATATAGAAAATGGACATCACAAAAGTGCTTAGTTAAACAGTAAAGGGAAGAAAAAAGCAACTCCCACTTGCATAAGAACATGAACATGCAGTATTAAGTTGGATTTTCATCATCTGTAAGAAAATCTCTTATCTGAAGACATAAAAAGGCAGTTTTAAGTTTAAAGCAGCTTTTCCATTGATAAGGGTACTATAACTAAAACTACATTTTGCTATTTGGTTTTGAGCAGCAGATTGCAATACATCTTGCACTACTTTGCACTACTTTTAAACTCATTTCATAGTATTTAAATATTTTCATGTACATGGTTTCCATGTGGTTTTTTGCATTCTGCTGTGAATTTCTCATTTAAATTACCTCTAATTATTTTTTCTTCATTTCGTATATGTCTTTGTTGTATTGATCGCAAAATGCAAAAATTTTATCAGATCAGAATTGCTATGAGAAGTTAGGAATTACCAGAACCGTATGGTTATAAAATTGTTTCAAAAGTAAAATTTTCATTAGCCGAAAGATGAGAATAGTGACGGAAAAGAGGACATCAGTCACTGTCATCACAAATGCAATAAATCTCAAAGTTAGATGTTAACTCTGGAGAATAATAATGGAGCTGTATCTTACATTTACTGAACTAAACAAACTTAATCTGTGGTTAATACTGATTATATCTATGCAATATTTTCTATGTGAGAAGTAAACAAATGTTTTATAAATACACTTCCTTCAGTTTATCAGTTGCCATACCCTAGTTTTGAGTGTAGAATATGGGCTAGAATACATTTTGTCCCAAAGTGTAAACATGCATAAATATTTGTATTAGAGAAAGGCTTCAATCTTACACTTATACTCCATATAGTTTTAGTGTTTGTGACTGTTACAAAACAAAAATGAGAGTTTTCAGTGTAAGGGATGTGAAACAAAAATCCCCATAAAATCAGTTTTGAAAGGAGAATGTTTGTAAACAAAAGGGGAACGTGTTAAAATTCATGAGAGAAATATTACATGGTGTCTTTAAGAAAAATCCAGAGATATTCTCTGTTAATACTAAAGTCATCTTTATTGTGGAATGTTGTAAGGATTGCAAAAACCTATGCCCAGTGTGTTTAAAGTGTGTCTATTTGTATTTAAATATCTACAGAAAAAGGCCTCCAAGCTGTTGGCAGCCCTTCATGGTAATGTTTTACTCAGCCAGAGCGCAGGCATTCTCTCAATTCTCCATGGTATTATGTGATCTCCTAGTGGGATTGTGTTCTAGCCTAGCTGCTCATCTGCCCTAAATATAGTGTTTTCACAGTGTCCTTGAATGCTGATTGTATTAGCACAGTTGTGACATTTTCTAATGAATTTACCTTCTTAGTGTGGGTTATTGTTTCATATACAGTTCTCCTTACTGTAACGCCTGAAATTAAGCAAGCAATCTGATTAGCACCTGCTGTGGGTGATTTGTTCTTTCTTTCACCAAGGTAAATCCTGTAGGGTTGTTACTAAACACATTCCTTTATTCTCTGTTCTATGTTTGTTAGTGAAAGCTACATCACCAGAGTATACCTTGCCTTTAGAGAAGATACTGATAATATTTGCAGTGGGTTTAGTTTCTGTAGGAATCCATCACAGATACTTGAACTGACTGTGGGGAAATCTATGCTGTGCAGGTGAGCTTCACCCTTGCTTTAGGCAATTTGTGGTGTGTTCTGCATGGTTCTCTTCAGATGCCTTCTAGTACCAAGTTGGCAGATAACACTTACCACAAAGATAAGATCTGACATCTCACCTGACATTCTTTTCTGAGAAGCCAGGATAAAGGTTTGGACAGGTTCCATGTGCTACTGGCAGTATGATGATGACTGCTGTATTCAGCATTAGCTGGAGTTCCCTGAAGGTTTGGACTATCAGCGTTGCTGATAGTAAAGCATCCCGAGTATGACGAAGTTGAATGTAGTTCAGGCCAGATCATCACCATTAGCTGGGCTGCAGCCTCCCTTACAGCAGCCATTTCTTAGAGATCATATTTACCTGTAGGTTGTGGGTATTTATAGGTTGTTGAATCCTGTGGTTTTCACTTTGATTTTAATGTTCCATATGCTGTCCAAATTTTTTTTTGTTCTCAAACAGTAGCATCAGGAATACTGTCTTAGTACTGCAGGTAACTCTATCTGCAATTAAAGAGAACTGCTTTATGTTGAGAGGGATTCTTGTCATTGGTCAGACTGCTGCATATTTCACAGAATCACAGACCACTTGAGGTCAGAAGGGACCTTTGGAAGTCATCTGATCCAAGCCCCTTGCTTCGGCAGGGCCACCTACAGCTGATTGCTCAGGACCATGTTCAGGTGGTTTTGAATAGATCCCGGGATGGGGACTGCAACTTGCCTGGGCAGCCTGTGCCAATGCTCAGTTGCTGTCACAGTGAAAAGTGTTCACAGGGTCACAGAATATACGTATTTAGAAGAGACCTACAAGGATCACTGAGTCCAAGGATCACCCTCCTCGGCCCTGCATAAGATCATCCCTGACAATCACCTGTGCCCAAGAGCATTGTCCAAACACTTCTTTGAAATCTGTTGGGATGCTGCTGTGGCCACTTCCCTGGGGAGCCTGTTCCAGTACCCAGCCATCCTCTGGGAGAAGAACCTGTTCCTAATAAACAACCTAACCCTCTCTGACACAACTTCAGGCTGTTCCTTTGAGTCCCCTGTTTCTTCATATTCAGATAGAGGCTCACATTTTTCACTTTGTGCCCATTGCCTGTATTTGAAGGAATGTGGTTGTCAGGGAAGGAGCAGGATGAGCAAGTAGTCTAAGTACATACTCTTGCCATTCCAAAGTAAACATTTGTGAAGAAGGAAAGAAAATATAATTAGATTTTTAATAGTTCAGATTGCTTCAAGGAGTATTCATTGCTTCCTTGGGCTGTTGTGTGTTGAAGTCATTACGCAGAAAGAATATTGTTTCGAAGTTCTGTTTCTTTGACGCAGTCATGTGTCTAAATGCAAAATGGTATTACTAGCCAAATATATCTTTGAATTTCTATTCTATGCTGCGTAGCAGCATTCCATTTCACTTAACTTTTGTGTCTTAGAGCTCAGTCAAGCACAAGTGTACTTCCTGAAAAAGATGAAAAGTTTTTTTTCCTTTACAGTCCAGGTGATAGAGATCACATGACAGGAAGCAACAGGAGAATTTTTGCTTCATACCTCCCAAAATTTGAAGCAGGAATAGATTTACTTGAGGTTTTAATTATAACAAACAACTATTCATCCTCTGTGCTGTTTACAAGGATTGTAATACGTTAAATAATTAGGTTAGCTATAATGATGGATTTCAGAAAACATCTTAATTTGCATACAATTATTGTGCTACACAAAGTAAAGAATTTGTAGCTTGTCATATGGCAAGCAGTTACTTTGGGTAAAATCAGTATTTGGCCAAATTCTCACTATCTCAGTTTTTCCTGGCAGACAATTAAAAGCAGTGTCCAGGTGTTATGTCTTGTCATTTCCAGGAGCTATTGAAGCAATTTCATAAGAATAAGCAAAAATTGTTATATAATTTGCATGCAATAGGCCCAGATACCAGCCACGTGAAAGAGTACTAATGTCTATTTGTCTCCCTCAAGGACGGACCAGGATTCTCAATCCTGGGTGTTTCTCATAAAGGAGCAATAAGGTAGATGACTGACAATCTCCAGGTTGCCTACAAAAGATGTAACTCTAAAATGTGACACCAGAAGAACAGCTAAAATCATTTTAGGTTTGTATTTGAGTGACTTTGAGCAGGAATGTATCATGCCCTAGAGAAGGATCAGGTTAATACTTTAGCATTGTGGATACAAAGTACTTTATACCATGTTTCCGGTAGAGAAGAGTTTAATGGACCTTCAGGTAGTGTTTAATAACTGAGAATGTAGGTTAAATTGACCAGCTTTTACACATCTTTGCATTTGCTGCAATGGCATGTGGGATGTGGGAGAAATTTCACACTCATTTTGTTTCAGATTGTTCTAATTGTTTCTTTTTCATGCAAAGCATGAAAAGGCTCTTGCAATTAAGAGAATGCCCTCTAAATTATTATAAACCCAGAGATTTAATCAAACTAAGTCCCAAAATACATTCACTTGTCTTCATTGTGGTGCCTTGAAGGTTAGCAAGTTACTTCGTAACTGAGTTGAAACAGGACTTCATTGCAAATGATGCCTGAGGTGCCTACTGAGTTGCCTTTGTCTCTTTCATTGACTGATTTTGCATTTGTTAGAAGATTGCAATTTGTCCTGGGTTGTCTGTCTTGGAGTTCTTGAATAATAAGCTGCATAGTGCTTAAAAATCCTGGTAAGTTGCCTTTACATATGTTTTTTGGGAGTGTTTGAGGTCACAGGGCTAACTAGAGATTCTCAGGAAGAAATTACAGCAAATAGTATTCAGAAGAATTTTGTCCATATACAAGACATGGGGATGAAGGTGTTAATTTGAGAGGCTCTGTGTAATTATGAAGTGGTACAGTCCCTTGGCAACTCTTATATTCTTCGATGGACAGCAGAAAGGCTGTACCACATGCTAATGGAATAAATAGCACTTCCTCATTATGGGAAGCTGTAGCGTCTTGGTGTCAGCTAATTTGAAAAATGTCCAGAATGAAGTCATGCACCATAAATGAGAGCTCTCTTGAGAAGCTGATTGCTAACTGTTACACAAAAACACTTTTTAAAATCAAAGTTGCTTCAGGGATCAACGTGTTAGTTGAAAAGTGCCCTGAAGCTGACATATATATTGGAGGGAAAATCAATGTTTTAGCTACAAAGTCTCTTTGGAAATGTTATAAGGAAGATACTGTTCACTTCTTCCCTGTATGTACAATTAAATGGAAACCTATTCTTATAGGTGTGTGTTTATGCAAGTGAACTATGTAAGGGACTGATAAGTATAAAATCTAGTCTTGGCATAAATTTGAATTTAAATTTTGGTCGTTTTCTTTTTAATTGTCTATATAGTTTTAAGTGCTTTGTAATAGAGAAAATAATTTTTATTAGGAATTAAACATTTATTTTCTGTTATTCTGTATCAAGTAATTAAGACTGACTGAAACAGCAGTAAAAACAGAGCCCATATTCTTGATAAAGTATTGAATAATTCTTGAGAACTGTTTTAAACTAGTGATTTTGGTCCGATAATTGGCTGTGTGAGATAGCAAACTAAATTAATGAAATATTGTCAGTATTTGGTTCAGAAATACTGAAGTTGAAAAAGCATGTTACTGGTTTTGGGTGAAAAAAATAACATTTTCTTTCATTTAAGGCTGTTAATTACTACATGTGTTTACCTAAACATATTTTTGTTGCTGTAGTCTCTTCCCTGACTCCCACAACAGTGTATCCACGTGATCCTCAAGTGACTTGATATGTAGCATTAGAAATATTAAATTCTGGCCACTGTGCATTAGGTATGGGAATGTACTTCAAGCAGTGCAGGGTATCTGTGCCACTGGTAACCACTGATCGTGGGTGGCGTGAAGTGTTACCCTTGTCTGATTCTAAAGGAGTGCTGACATCGCCTTGGCCCTTTTCCAGATGAGCTGATGATTGTATTAGGCATAATAAAAGTGTCTCCTTCCTGAAGGAGGAAGGGTTTCTGTGGGTTCAAGGTATATGCAAGTTCTGCAGCTGGGCAAGACTACATTTCTCAAGCTGGACCCTGATAGTGTAATTGTTCAATTATCTATTTTATCTTCTCACTGAACAGAATTTTAGTGCAAAAATATCTTGGATTTATTTGGCTTAAAAATTTTCAAGAATGAAACTACTTATCAAGAACCTCAGATAATGTCTGCCAGTCCTTTACTTTGAATTCTCTTTTTGTAGACAATGATAGGAACAAATTCTCAGGTGTGTCTGCATTTTTTGTTCCCTAATAGAAGACATTTAAGTTCTTCAAGGTCTGCTTTTTTGGTGTTTCTGTAAGAATGAAGCATTGCTTATACTACTTGTCAACCCATTAAGGTAAATTGCTATTGATTGTTTCTCACTTGTTATTCAGTTTCCTTTACTGTACATTACTGTCATAGTAATAGAAATTAGGGGGAAAGCAGCTGCACCATGTGCCTTCCAACACAATGAACAAACATCATTGGTAAAACAGTTGGGTTTATTTAATTTTTTTTTTTTTGGCATGCAATGGGGAAAGTATTTGCTTGTGTCCAGTGTGCAGATAACAGAAGCAGTGTCCTATATAATCATTCTTGGATACACTAGTATTTGTTAGTTAAAGATGATATTTCACAGTTGGTCTCTGTGGCGTGGTATGTCTTACCAAAACACAGCCATATATCTGCTGAGAACAGGGCTTGTCTCCCAGCTCACCAAATGTAGTTGGTGATAACAGGTGAAACAATTTAACATTTTTAAATCTCCCTTTTACCTTCTACTAATCTCCCTGTTGGTTTTGCAGCAGCCTGCCAAAGCAGGTTTCTATGCTTTGAGACCTGTGTTGTGGTCCTGTAAGTTCTTCTTTCCATGTAGGAAATGTCAGCTTCCTCATCTGTCCCCAGGCTTTCTATTACTAGTGATAAATATTTGGATGATTAACAAAAGTTTGTACTGCTTTCCTTACTTGAATTTTTAATTTTGCATTATACTTGTTGCCAATACATTTCACCTACTATGAAGAGTAACAACTTGTAAAATTTCTGTCACTATTAAAGAGAACTTCTATCCCAAAGTTTTTTCCCAGGAGACAGAATTCCTAAATTGAGTGGCAGCCGCCACTGGACTTAGTGCTAGTACAGTAATGAATATGCATATGTTCAAGAGATTATTCTGTTTTCACTACTGGGTGCTAGTTCTCTTACTTTCCACGTGTATCCCATGGCGTGGACAATACAGGAGATTTTGGAGAGCAGAAGTGACTTTACAGTTAAGGAACTGAGGTGTTTATCTTGGGTTCTGCTGTAAACTTCCCAGCGTTGCCTCTCAAAATTTCCATCTCTTAATGGTTTAAATATACTTTTTGTTGACTGTATCTGTTAGACTTTGCATTGATGGCCGGGACACACATTTTGGATCTTTACATTCTGACTTCCATCAGCTAACATAGGAATGTGCGTTGACCCTAGGTAAGTAAAACAGTTGTAGAAACTGAAATACTGCACCATACCCAATGAGAACATGCTTGGTTATCCCAGCCTGACAATTAAATGAGGATATATGTGGTTTATTACTCCTGTAGACATGGGAAAAATAATAGGGAAGTCACTCGCTGTTCCGGATATAAGGAGAGTAAAAAGCAGGTGTTTGTTACGGTGCTCCTAAACCTAAAAATATGTTTTATCATAATAGTTAAATAACTGTGACTTCATTTTCACAACAGTGAGTAACACTTCCTAAATCTATCAAAACCACAGGGTACTCCTGAGAAGTAAAACACAAACCATGAGTCTTGTACACAGAATAGTTCTGAAGTTCCACTTAGACAAGTTTGTGTATATTAGTTTTCAATATGTAAAATAAATAGAGGGCTAATAGTGAAGACTTATATTATGGGATTTGTGGACAAGCAAGTAGGAGTAATGGAAAAATAAGCTGGTTTTCCTGCTTGGCTTTTTATTTGGTTTGTCTGTCTTTCGCTCTTTCAGCTGGTGTTTGAAGTTGTTTATTAGTGTGCCCAGCCAGCCATGTATTCAGTGCTTTAAAAATACAGTCTGAGAGCTTGATCTGCTTAGTTCCACTATATCAATGTTCCTGTTTTTGAAAACACTTTACTGCCTCTCTTCACTTCGTGCATACAGGGATTCAAGATAAATTCTAAAATGTGTATTTTTTCTTAAAGCTTTTTCTACTGTTTCCTGACAATGCAGAAGCAATAGGAGGAAAACAGAATTCCACATCTTTGTAAGAACTGCCTACCCTGAAAGCAAGAGCAAAAAATCACATAACCTCTCAGAAGCTGTGGAGCTCACTGCTGAAATTTTTCCTAGTATTGTTCTTGGGGTTGAATAGATGACAGGATACAGGTTTCTCAGCAGACAGTGAAGTGACACTATGATGTGTTCAATTTTTTTATATTGAAGATAAAACTATCCTCTAGAGACATCATGTCATGTTTCAGGTTACTACTTTTTCTGTAAATCCCTTTTAGAAGACTTGTACTGTCTACTGATTTAATAGCTGCTTTTATCTAGTATCTTTTGCACTCTAAACTTTTTCCAGTTTTTCTTTTTTCCAATTTTTTTTTTGGACATGATCTTATAGGTCATATAGAATTAGACACATGGTGGTATGGATTGCTTTATTAGACTTTATGTATTACTTTTCTCATTCTTGCCTGTCAAACCGTAACCATGCCTCAGAGTGCTTCAGCTACTGAGTTGTCCAGTTTGCTCTGTAGGTTTCTCAGCCTTGTTTGTATTTTGTTAAGTTTGTCTTTATTTGGACCAAAGTTACACCCCTCTCAGTGGCTGGTTCCTGGCTCAGTGTTTGGAGGTTTCATCTGAAGCTGTAGATGATCAAGCTTTCTATGTTTAGATGATTGAAGTCAAGTTAGCTCAAATGTAACTCACTGTAGAATTTCACTGTCAATATGGACTGGTTTAGGTAAACTGAATTGGAAAGCCTCATTTGATATTTCCCTCTGTGGGTGTGGTGGTTTTGGCCACACAGCAAACAGACTGAACTAGGGACAAGATATCCCATCAAAATGCAAACACCTGGATGAGTTCTGTATTTCAGTGTATTTCACCACCTCACAAATAACTTTGAGACCCCAACAGAGGAAGCAATTATACATGGGTTTGCATAGATGGGTGCTGGAATTTAATAAACTAATTTCAAACTAAGGATATATTAAACTGTCTGACAATCAATTTAGGAATAAATAGAGATGTCTTGATTTTTGTCGTCTGCATCTTATAAGAAAGGAATCAGTTCTAATGGCCTGTTCTTACATATTTTTGACAGGACAGTGCCTTCCAACCAGAGTAATATGGTAGTGAAAGCTGAAAGATAAAAATAAATTTATTAATTCCCTTCATTACTGCCAAGAGAAGTTCAGAATATCATGGAAATTACACTTGAGTTGCATTGCATTTAAAATCTTGTCTGGAGTGGGAGGTATCCAGGACTTTTACTAAGAAAAGTAGCAAAAAATTGTCTAGAACACAAAAGGCACTAGAAACTGATAGCAAAGGGGGGACTTATTTTTGACCCTTGTTGGCAACTGATTTGCCTCAGGCAGGAGGATTTAATTTATAATTTATTTATTCTTTCAGATAAAAACATTATCTATGTTCCCTCTTCTGAATCTGTCTAAAGTGTTGACTCCCATGATAGCATCTAGTAAATATATATCTGGCTGCTTTATATGTATCTGTGCTTTAGCTGAAAAAAATGGAAGAAGGGAAAGTTGTGGAAGATGTGTGGTTGCATTTATTTAGTATGTTTGTTATAAATACTTGACTGTGTCAGACAGACAGTAGTACTTGCTTATGGTTTAGAGAGTTACTTCTAACGGAGAATATATTGAAAATCTTATATGAGATCATCATACCAAAAGCTAAAAGGTATTTTAAAGTTTTGCTGTTAGGAAGTTGATGGAGCTGCATGGAGGGGGAAAGGTCTAGGGTGTTGACATACTATCTCCACATGTGGAACCATTCATCGATACTAAAATATATATGCCTCTATAGGTAGGGGGTATAATTTAAGAAATTTTCCACAAAGCTGCTGAAGTAACTACATTAGTTGATTTTGCAGCCAGTTTTCAGATACTGAGAACACAAATGCTCTGAAAATTTATCCTTGCTTACTCTAGAGATATATGAAACTGAAGTCAGAGTTTCAAGAACAGTTCTTCTGCAATTGATACAGCTTCAAGGACTCCCTGTTGTTTGTTTCTTCCTCACCCACCCTCAGTTCTTTTGTGTAACCTAGGCTGGAAAGTAAGTGATGTTGACCAGAATTTAAAAAAAAAAAAAA